>JAHWFP010014809.1:50749-95141 GCA_023313725.1 Lithobius niger | reverse complement strand
CGAGTCAAGCTCTATGAGTGAGAACGACTACAGCAGCGGCCAGGATGCATGACAACTCAAGGCCAACTGGGAGACTAGTAGTGTGGCACGAAATTGAAATTGTGATCGTTGGTGGATAGGAAGACAGTTCATGCCTGATGAAGATAGTTGTAAAACCTATCGAAAATTTGCAAATTCGAAAGACCTAGAACTCTTTTGGTGGTGCGTAGTTATTGGTGAGTCACTAAGATGAGCAGCCAAAGTAAACAAACCGTAGCGTCAGTCGAAGTTTCGACCAGGACATCGGTATTTAGCATACTTTGATGCTACAGTGTTTGTTTATCTTTTGCATTTCTACTTGGAAAGCATGTTACTACAAATTTTAGAGAAGATGGTTTTCAAAATCAAATATGTTGTAAAACATGCATTAGCTTCAATCAGCAGGAAAATTTTTTTTAAATGTTCCATTAAAACTATCAACAAAACTCAGTTTTCAATAAAATTTGCTATTATTTAAAAATCACGTGTTGGCACCACAACACTAAAATACCAGATGCCGCCTCATTCATAAGTACCAGAGAAAACCGAGTACCGGGGTACTAAGCTTGGTACTGGCACCGGTTCTGGTACCGCCCAACACTATTCTAAACTACCTTGATAAATTGCAGTTCTGACTATTGTTTTCTATTTTAAGTTCTGAATCTGTGGTTGAAACAAATAGGTTTGCACCGGTAAGTTAGCAGGTTAACGAAGGAAAAAAAAAATAGTACAGTAGGCTAGTCAGGAGAGAGTTCCTTCCTTACCCTGCTTGGTCATTCTGCTACTGCTCATGTTCCTTATTTACATCAGCTATTTCCCCAATTTGTTTTCTTTCGGATTTGTAGTACACAAAAGGGTGAGGAGGGCTGCATGTAGGACTGCCCATTTTTTTCTCGTGAAAAAGGTTACATGGAGAATAAAAAGGTGAAAACCAGAGAAAGTACTGCAACAAATAGCCTACCTTGTCACTGCCTTGTCAGTGCCTATCGTATCATTGTAACACTTGGTGATGATAATTTGGAGAGGGGGGGGGGGGGGGGCTCAATGACTAGCACAACCATCTTGTAAGCCAAAGGTTCCAAATTCAGTCCTGGCCTCGCGGCCCATCTCTATGCTTTCAAGAAGAGAAGGTCCCCGGAAATTCACTTGCGTTCATGTTGATTGTGGCATTTTGCCCACAGTACAATTGCCCTGTTCTGCTTACGGTAATTCCTAATATGGAAAGAAACAAAACTTCGCTGATGGGCGTGTTGGGGAAGGGAGGGGGGAACAGGGAATAACTAGCAGAATCCAAAAAATTAATTACATTCAATCCTCAGTAATTATTTTCAGTAATTGTTATTTATAAAAAGAAAAAAATAGAAGCAGTAGCGTAAACAAAAACTGACCACATTATATTGCAGTGTTATATTCAACATGGCCTTTGTCACAATTTTCGTGTGCTTATTTTATCTTTTGTTAATACAAATTTAAAGTTGTCAACCTTACGTACCCTAAGCGCAGTACAATTTCACCTCCACCCCACCCACTAATTGACTGGTGAATTTACTGAAAAATGTGGTGTATATATATTTAAAAAAAAAAACCCAAAGCAGAATCCGCACGACGATACGTCCCGGACAGTTGAATGCTGCCGTGGACAAATTTTGGCCAAATTTCTGCCGTTTTGTCAATTTTTGACCGATTTTGATATTCCAGAACACCATTTATAAGCTTCCATTTAAAAAAAAACAAAACCAGTATCAGGTGTCTGATGAAAACTTATCTGGTCGGTGATTATCGTCGCACACAAGATTTTGGTGCATTTGCCTTATTGTGGTAGCAAAAGCTAGGGATTTTTTTTTAAATATAGGCTAATGTGCAATATAGATTCTGTTCCATACGCCACTCATTCAGACTTTTTAGTAGTGTCCTGTTGGTATGTCTGCCTTTGTCTACTCCATAAGTCAATTGCATATTTTTATAACTCTATCTTATGACACGTCTAACTGAGTGTTAGTGCATCCTTGTTTCTGTGTCTAGGAGGATTGTATCAAAATAGCACGATACGCAGAAAGTCTACGGTCAGTAAACAGATAAAGAACCTTAGCTGCTTCTCCTTTTTTATGTGATGAATTTCTGAACACTAAGAACAAGTTGTTTCTTTTTTAGGGCAAAGCTTGTTGTGTGGATTGGTCTGTGTCGAACCCCGACCTCATTGCTAGTGGTGACGAAAAAGGATTTGTGTGTCTATATAGTATAAAAGACAAGTCAGCAAGCCAACTGTATTTCCTTAATAAAGCAGCAATATTTAGTTTATCGTTCTGTCCTCACGATGACTCGACATTGGCAGTTGGGTGAGTAATTCTTGGAAGCAAATTGTGACCGATTAGTTAAGCTAAAAATTGTACATGTAACCCGATGTAACCTGTCCTCTGTTGCAGATTTCGTGGTGGTTTAATACTCATTGTCAATGCAAAACGAGAATGTAGTCAATTGCACTTGCTGCGGCAGCACGACGATGATATCCAAAACTTAGTATGGGCTCCCGTGCGAGGGTGCGAGTTCTTTGGGGATAAAAGAACCAATTCTGGTTGGTATTTTTCGTTTTGAGTATAACGTCCACTTGTCCGTTGTTTTTAGGCCTAGTATTGTAATCTTTCGGTTATACATTTTTAGATGACTACACCATTAGAACAGTAAAGCTAGAAAAAAAATACAGTTAGGTTCTCAGACGGGTGTGATTGGTAAAGAAACATGCTCGATGAAGGGCATTTTATTCATCGGTGGAACAACGTCACAGCCAAATCGACATGAAAATTTCATGTACCAGTGGATCCCTGATATAACGAAATTCAAAGGAGCCAGCAAGTATTTTGTTATATCAGGGATTTCACTATATCCGAATCCCTCTTATAACGAAATGCTACTTTAAAACCACAAAATTTCGTTATAACCAAAAACAAATACAGTAGCCTATCAGTATGGTTTATTACAGCTTTACTTCGGTTTCGTCCTTTTTTTTTTGCTTTCTTTTATTTTTAATTTGGTGTCGTCCAGTTTTGTATTGTGCAGAGTATTAAAATGAACGAAAGCAAAAAAAAAAAAAAAAACTCACATCCCATCATTATACGAAACATACTTTAAAACCAAAAAATTTCATTACAACCAAAAAAAAAATAGTGTGTATGGTTTTATCCTGTCATCCTACGAACTGTAGCCTACTTTCAAAACCACAAAATTTTGTTACAACCAAAAAAAATATTGTCTGTGTGGTTATATCTTATCATACGAAATTAGCGTACCTTTAAAACCACAAAATTTTGTTACAACCAAAAAATAAATAAATACGGTGCAAGTATGGTTTATTACATTCCATCATAAGCATACATGTACTGAATACATGTGTAGTACAGTACCCTACTCTGCTGTATTGATTTGGCCTTGCTCAGTTAGCGTATCAAGCAAAAAAATCTGTCATTTTCTTTTGTTTTACAACTTTCAGAACATCACAAACAATTGAATTTTCAATCTTATCGAGTTCTTGAAGGGTGTTTGCTGGTAATCCAGCTCTACTCTCCAGAAAACGTTTTACAAGCCTAATGCTATCAATTGCTTGGGCTGTAGTCACAGCAGGTAATTCAACATCATCTTCATCACTGGCTACATCCTCATCACTTGCTGCTCCATCATTTGCCTTTACACTGGCTGCAATTTCATCGTCTGTTAATTCTGGTGTTGTTGCAACTTCAGAATCAACATCAACAAACTCTTCAACAGTTGTGCCATTAACCAAGTCACCTAGGCGAGGCCAAAGTTCTGCTAAAGCATCTTCATCATCATCTTCATCTGTGTCGACATTTTCCTGAGCATTGTCGTCAACCAAGTTTTCTTTTGTAAAGCCTGCATGGCGCCAGCAGTTTGCAATTGTTTGGGGTGACACTTTTCCCCAAGCACTAGCTACCATGTCAATAGCCATTTTGACATCAATTTTGGTGGTGCGTTTTAAGTCAATGTCGAGTAATATTCTCAATACCAGCTTGTGGCGGTAATGCAACTTCAAGCACCTGATGATTCCTTGATCAAGCGGTTGGAGCACTGAAGTGCAGTTCGGAGGCAAAAACTTAAGTTCTACGGACTTTAAACGGGGAGTGACGTTATGAGCGCCGCAGTTGTCAATTAGAAGGACAACCTTCCGTTTCTCTCTCGTCATTCTGTCATCAAATTTCAACACCCATTCTTGGAAAATATCTGCAGTCATCCAGGCGTTTCGCTGGCTTTTGTAGTCTACCGGTAAACGCTGAACACCCTTGAAACATCGTGGTTTAGCAGATTTCCCGATCACTAAAGGTTTTACCTTGTCACTTCCATCCATATTTGTGCACAATAAGACTGTAACCCTGTCCTTACTCAGCTTGCCACCGGAGCATTTTTCATTTTTAACTGCGAATGTTCGGGCTGGAGTAGTTTTGAAAAAAAGCCCCGTTTCATCAGCATTATAAATGTCACGTAATTCATAATTCTTCAACAACGTGGGCAAATTATTTTCAAGCCACGATTCCGTAGCGGCCAAATCCACCGCCCCACTTTCTCCAGCAATGGCGCGACTAGACAGTCCATGACGAAGCCGGAACCGACACAACCATCCTGTACTAGCTGTAAAGTTTTCGTATCCCATGATCACAGCCAACTGCTCGGCTTTCACTTTCATTATAGGGCCACTTACCGGCACATTTCTTGCACGAACATCTTTAAACCATTTCCAAAGCCCCTGCTCTACGTCCGAGTAAAAAGAACCACGTAGCTTCTTCCTGTTGGCTGTAGTCGCACCGCTGTTAAAATTTTCCACAATCTTCAGCCGATCCTTGATTATTGTAGACAACGTACTGTTTGGAATCTCGAACTCCTTCGCAATTTCTCCCTTCACTCTTCCTTTGTCAACTTCAGCCAATACTTTCATTTTAACTTCCAACGATAAAGCTTTTCGTTTTGGCGCCATGACGAACGACGAATGCAGTCTCAGCGTACACGATAGGGATGGCAGCCACGTGTTGTAAGCGACCAATTCCCTCCACACATCTAGCGCCAAATGGACTCGCCTCTTACCAAAGCGCTCTTGCTCTTGCCAGGCTGCTGTACTGCTGTTTATTTTTAGACACAGGGAAGAGGGAAGTTGGGCGATCGCGTTCCTGCCTGCCGTTACTGCTCGACTGATTGCGAATTTCTTTTTTGGGGCGTGTTCGTTATAAATGCTTGTTTTTTGTTCAACGGCGTTTTAATTTGTTCGTTACTTGCGGGATTTCGTTAAAGGCAAATTCGTTATATGCGAATTTTCGTTCACTAATTTACATGCTTTTTTGCCGGGGATTTAAATAAATTTCGTTACATCAAGGATTTCTTTATAAGAGAGTTCGTTATAAGTGGGATCCACTACAGCAATTTCAGTCCTCTTCATTAGTTTCGGCATGAGTTGGAGCAATTGTGACGCTTGGTAACTTGATTTTTCGATAACTTTTTGTAAAATTTTTCATCTTAGAATAAAGTTCTCATTGTCATCTGCAGTCACCGTAGTGCTAGATGAATCTTAACCGAAAGCGGAAATGCCAGGCCTGCTGGCGTATCTGTGTTGTGCATCACTGTCATCGCTACATAAAGTAGATCAAGGCCCACTCCAACACACAGTCAAACGAAAGATACGGTAAACTACCACTGTGATTGCTAACCAGTGGCGTAGCTAAGGGTGTGCAAACGTGTGCAATGCACACGTTGCCCTCAGTGTTTGCACACGTTGCACTTTTCGCCAGTAACTACCTATTTTCCATGATCCATCTTCCATCCAACGGTGTCGGACTCCTGGTGACTCCTCCTTCGTCACGTCATTGTTGCATATTGCTTCTGTGTCACACGTCGAATTAACGCAGTTGTGGCCAAAAAACGGGTGGACGCGATTTACGTCAGCGACATCTCCTCAAAAACCAGACACATTGGTTTAATTCCGATTCGACGAAATTCAAGTATGTGGGTGGGAGAGTTGCAGTGTAGAATATCACAGATTTTGTAATTGAAGAAAACAAATTGCTAACCTCTAACCAGGTATTTCAACGCGAACCCGTCGTCCATAGTACACACAGTGCTATGACATCAGCGTTGCACGTTTGCTCTTTACAAATTTTAGCATGAAATGGCAGTGTCGGTGTTGAAAAACTTCGGGGAAATGTGGGTCGGTTACACGAGTAACGCTCGATAAACGTCGGGATCATTCGGTTTTGTGACGCTCAGACTATTTATATTAATTAAAACAAAATTGAAAAATACTGTAGTGTAATAATACTAGTGTTGCACGGTATTAAGTTTTTGCAGGACGGTACGGTACGGTTCTGAAAACGGCGGTCTACGGTAATTTAGGAAATAATTGTGCGCTGTTTACACTTGAGCACAAAAGAATCAAATATGGCTCTTAGCATTTAATTTGTTTTACAAAATAGCAGAACTTCGCTGTCATCTTGATGGAACGCTGCGACATCGACCATAAAAAAAAATCGCTCATACGCGGTTGTTACTGAAGAGCTGCCCCCCCCCTCCCCCCGGGCAAGCAGTGGGGTCGGATTTCACTCGCTCGTGCGAATTTCCCACTTTCGCATGCACCTTCGTCAGCACCATAATCACGGTAATACCGCTGCTACGGTATACTGATACCGTAATTTTTTTTTACCGTCAATACCGTGAGTACCGATTTACCGTGCAACACTAAATAATACTGTCATTACTTGTTCCATGGGTGGATATGGATTAATCCTATCCACCCACGGTAGCACTTGGTGACAGTATTACTGTAGTATTATTTATTTTTTTTAAAGAAGAAGTGTAGTAATCGGATTCGTACCAGGAAAGCTTCAATTATGGAAGGGAACAAGTGTGTACGGAACAGGATAAAATTGATCCCGTTTACTAAAATAAATTTATAAGGCCATTAAAAAAAGAAAAGTTGTTATCAGTCTCCCCCGCACTGATTTTTTGACAGGAAATAAAAAGAAACTACGCGGCAAAAATAGCAGTTATGGATAAAAAAAATCCCTAATAAGAAATAAAAATATAAAATTACCATTCCTGTTGTTAAATAATTTTACGGACACATGGTAAGCAGAATTATGAGATAGTGTTCTTTATTTTGCCCAAAATAAAATATAATTCCCCAAAATGTAAGGAAAAATAGGGCTGAAAAAAAAATAAAATTCCACCCGCCCGCACAGATTTCTTAATAGTAAGGCCAGAGAACCAACTTTCTTTTTTTAGCCGCCTAACATTGAACATCGTGTGAGAAAAGAATTTAATGTTGGCAAACGTAGTCATTAAGTTTTGGTAGTATTGCACGTCTTATCTGTGTACATGGTGCTCTACAAATTGTGCGTGAATGTTCTTTGTCTTCAGATGGAGCGTCAAATGCTTCAGACGACACTATTCTTGCTTCAAGCAGTAAAGACAGCACTTTAAGGATCTGGAGTATGCTGGAAGGGAGACTGCTGACAACGTCAAAAATGCTTATTCCTTCATCGCATCGGCCGCGTCATCAGGATGAACATGCTAAATCACGTACATGGATGTCCTCGTATTGGCCAGCACTGTGGCCCAATCTTATATACTGCAGTGGACCACAGTAAGTTCAATTATGCAGTCTACTAAAGTTTCTACTAATATTCAGAGCAACTGATTACTTAGTTCAAAATTGAACAATTGATTGATGAGGGGGAAAAAATACAAAAAGTCACCCGGTTACCATGCTTTTATTTGTATATTTGATATCTGTTTGAAGCTAAGTAACGTAGTGTCTTAAATTGTTTTGTTTGTACTAAGATTGTGGTAGTAAATTTCTTTCAAAATACAACTTTACCTGATGCTTGCTGGATGTGTGCAATAAAGCTCACCTCTCTTACAAATTTCTCTTAAGTAAACTTTTTCAGGTTACTTTTTTTTTTATTTAGCTCAAAAAAAGTCACGTTCCAGAGACTGATTACATCTACTGGAGTATGTATTTAAAATATAATTATGTTTAAAATCAATGCATAAATAAATAGCCGAAAGCAAAGCATTGCTTGTCCGCTCCCTTGGAAAGCTTCTCCTGCGTAGTACTGGACGTGCCGCCTTGTTGGGTTTCTCGTTTAGCTTGTGTATAGACGAGGGAGTGTCTCAAATCATCTCTACACATGGTTATCACCAAGGTGCAATGTAAACAACCTTCAAAGTGAAAGAAACTTGTGACGTCACAACCACGTGTTATAGCTGAGATGAAGAAAAAGGAAGTGCACAGGGCATGCACAGAGAGCACGAAAGTACAGTATGGTCGTTGTTTACGTTTGTTATCCCGTTTGTATGGATAAATGTGGGAATTTTATTCTACACTTGTGGACAAATATGAAGAAATTTTTATTATAGCACACAGTCTGAAACCATTCAACTGGCCTACGCCATTTCATACTTTTTTGTCTTATAGCTTTAATTTGAATGGCATCACTCTTAAGTTGATGGCTTAAATTGTTCTCAAGTTATTCAGCAAAAAGTTGGAGCTGGAAACTGTAAAAGAAGTCCTAACAACTGAAAATATTGACAAGGAATGAATTATATCCGTATTAATCAATTAAATCTGATATTTGTTGCGCATTTAAATATGTTTGTCCATTAATTGCATTCTAAATAACTGTCGAAAATATTAAAAAAATTCGTAGCAGACGACGTCGGCGGTTACAAAATTCTAGCAGACGATGTAGGTATAAAGAGGCCGAAACGTTGTCGAAATGCCTGAGGAAGATGGCAGTTTGCCATTGAAAATTCGCAAGACATTGAAGGTGTCTTCGTGGTGAAAGATTAACGGTATATTTCTACACAATTCTATAAAAAAATAAGTGCGTGGTGACCTTAACTTTTGTGACGAACGAGAGACGAACGGCCGTTGAGAAGCTGAGTTGTTGTAGTGAACCTGAAGAAGACGGTCACCTGAGACATTTCACCTCTAGGAACTGCTGACTCTCGAAAATTTGCTGGGATATTTATTAATATCTTGTACTTGTGAAAATAAGTGTAACTAACGCGAATTTTTCACCGTTAATTAACTTTTGTAAAAGAAAAGTGCAGTTTGTTGTTTCCTTCTGTAAATAGCAGACCAAGAATTTTTTTTTAGAAAATGTTGAAGAAGGACTTGAGTTACGAAATAAAATTAAAAACCCTGGTCATCGTGTCACTTTCGTAAATCTAAGAATGCCCTAGAAGCAAAGAATTTTTTCCCAAGGGTAACTAAGCTTTTTGAGGCCCAATTTTTGGTTGTTGTTCAATAAATTAAGAACAATGAAATTGGCACCTATGAGAGCTTTAGAAAAAAGTTGTTGGAATGGTTTATTGGAACGTAAATTCAGTTAATTTTTACCAGCACTGCTAAGTGATGTAGAGCCGATAGTATCTTTGCTGATGCCAAAGGCTTAATAGTAAATCTTCACAAACCTTGTAGGTATCCTGTAAAAAGATGGTTTGGTTATTTTACAATGTTTTTTCTTTCCAGTATTTGTCTAACATTTCTTAAGCTTGCAGCTTTGGGCCTATGCTGCGCTGCTGTCCATTGTGGTTTTGGGAACTGCTGCCCGAACTTGCATGCCACCGCAGCTGCGGTATTCTGTTGATGGACTAATGTAGGCTAACATTAGGTTTTAATAGAAATTTTCCTGCAGCCTAGTCTAAGGTTGCATTTGGTTTGCCAAGATTGGCCCAGAAAAAGATATCTAGTCGTATTGTGTATGACTGAAAATTTCATGAAAAACTTGAAGTTCGTACTGTGGAACATGATGAAATTCCGAAAAAGTAAATTCACAAAAAAATCACGCATATTTCCACAAACTAGACACTTACTCCTATGTCCAGCAAATTTTCAACAACTAACTGTTGTCATCATCAGGCTTTTAAGGTTGAATTAGTCCCTGATCACATCTTGCTTCAACGTTGTTTACAAGTGCCGTTTTCGAATTGGCCGGTAATCGCGGCCTACTACATTTTTCGGGCCGTTGCACATCGGCATTTTGCTCGCTTAGTTCCCGTCGCCTACTCAATTCTCGTTCCAGTCCAACGTTAACCAGGTGGCCCACATTAGGATTTGATGGTCCTTGAATGTTCATGAGCGGTTTTTCATGCTGTTCATGTTGTTTAATTGCTACTGATTCCAGGCACGTAAGATGTTTATCTCTTGCTGAGTTTGAGCTCAAAAGCGTTCTGGTTTTTTTCCAATCTATTGTGTGATGTGTCTCCATGCAATGCACTACTATTCCGTTGTCCTTCTTCTTATTTCTTACATTTGCCATGTGTTGTGCCAGTCTCACTCGTACTCCTTTTCTGGTCTCACCAGTATATACTGCCTCACAGTCATTGCATGGGACACAGTACACTGCTTCACGGTACACGGTAAACCGTTCATGAACATTCAAGGACCATCAAATCCTAATGTGGGCCACCTGGTTAACGTTGGACTGAAACGAGAATTGAGTAGGCGATGGGAACTAAGCGAGCAAAATGCCGACGTGCAACGGCTCGAAAAATGTAGGAGGCCGCGATTACCGGCGAATTCGAAAACGGCGCTTGTAAACAACGTTGAAGCAAGATGTGATTAGGGACTAATTCAACCTTAAAAGCCTAATGATGACAACAGTTAGTTGTTAAAAATTTGCTGGACATAGGAGTAAGTGTCTAGTTTGTGGAATTGTGCGTGCTTTTTTGTGAATTTACTTTTTCGGAACTGAAAATTTTATTTAACCCAAGGTATGCTAATTTTTTTCTAACTTACTCTTCTATTCAGAACGTATTTATTTTGTTATAGTAATGTTTGCTATGTTGGCTTCCCAATAATACTCGTACGGGAACGATGAACACTATTGTACATAATATGTTATCCCAACACCTACAAAATGTGACGTGTCAACGAACTAAATAATAAATATAAAAATATTTTCTGTTTACCTTATCATTGTTGTAGAATAAGTCATTCAGTCATTGTTTTTGAGGTGACTGGTAACAGCATTGAATGTACTTCCATGGAAGCGTGTTGTAAGACGCGAGGACGAACGCATCCCCGCCGCTGCCAGCATGTCCTCCACTATTTTGTACAGCCCACCCACTGCATGATCTAATAGTTCAACCTCGGTCTACGCTGACCTTATTTTTTATACTTCTGCTTAGCCAGTCCAACCTATTATCACTTAATCATTTTTCTCTGTTTGAAACGTCAGTCCATTCGTAACAATTCAGGTCGCTTGGGCACGATTCTGTTAGACGATAACGAGTACAGTGTGAGATCGTCTTGAATGGCTCGTAATTGTTGACCCTTGAGAATGAGAGTATGGAGCGAAAAATGGAATAATACCACATGATTGGTTCGTTTGGTTCGTTTGATGTTAGTTGATGTTCCATAGGTCAATCTTTATTTTCCATTAAGAAGCCGTATCAAGCGAATCACAAGCTGCCTTAACATCATCAGCAGCCTGATATCGCGCTCAATGCGTGTTCACTAACAATGGTGTATGCCGGAATTCGGGCACTACACTTGTAGGGTTAATCGGGTTTTAAGTAAAACTTGGTGTAAAATTTAGATTTTAACAAAACGGCGTATGTTAATGTTGCAATTAAACTGAAAAGGATTGGAAATAATTAACACATAGTCCACTACTTGAAAGGTAACGCTTCCATTATGTAAACCCTGTTCTACTCTATATTAACGGTGTATCCCAACTTGAAAAGTGGATGATTTTGTCATTCTTTAACTGGGAGAGCATATTCATAAGAAAAGCTGGAAAACAAAGATAACTGCATTATGTATCCTCTTGACTCTGATTGTTGCATATAAGTATTTATCTGTTTCGTGGATTTTCTTCTTTTTTTTTTTAATTCCTCTGCTTTATTTGTAGTGGTGAGATGATGTGCTACGATTTCTTAAAAGAGGGCAAACAACAGTGGCAAAATTTAACACAGAACAAAGGTCCCTTTCACCAGCGACCCGTGTACAGCATTGTGGGATTCAAGGAGTTTGCATGCACTATTTCAATGGATCGACAGGTAAAGTGGTTAACAGGCTAACGTTGCCTCCTGTAGTAACTGGGTACCAAAATTGCTGTAAACCTCATTGAAAATAACATCACAGAACGCAAGTCTCTGTCCCTCGAATGGGTTTTGAATTATCCTAATGTAGCCAGATTTAGGCAAATTCAGACTAAAATTGTATATCGGTATCGGAAGTGTTTTGCAACCAGATAACGATACCAGAAAATGTTGCCGATACTGATATCGCTATCTGCTTATGCTTAGCACTGATGCCACCTTACTGGTCCTTATTTTCAAAATTTTGCGGATACCTGTACTAATTCCGTAAATCGTGTATTAACTCTACCATAGCCAAGGTCTTTTTCGGTCCGTAAATGGCCGAGGTGTGGTCCATTGAAAAATCAATGAACGACTCAGTATTTACGAATTTATTTGCTATTCTATTTGCATGTTCAAACCATGGCTGGGGTTTTTTAAAAAGTCTTTTAGGAACAAATAAGGAATAAAGAACAAGTTTCAGAAAGAGATTTTATGTTTTACTTTTTCATATTTCGGTTTAAACACTGAACAGTAACGATAGGAGATAAAAGTACTTGGCACCCTTTTTGAAGACTAGGAGTCAATCTTTTATCTAACGAACAGCATCTTCATCATTGCTGCAAAGAGTAGAGATAATTATCTTGTGTGGTTTTTGCAAACATTTTGCTGCATTTAGAGCACATTTGTCATTTTCGTGGTAGGTCGTGTTTCGACTTCCCAGTTGTTGCTGTGCTACTAATACAAACATTGCATCAGACTCCCTTGCTTGTCATGCTTTTTAAATTAGAACCGACTTTTTCAGATTCATTGAAATTTTGAATCCAGAAAACTGTTCTTTAATTTCACTCTGCTGCTAAAATAAAGTTTTATAAAATTTCATACATACCATAATTTACAGAAAGATTTCCAGGTGGTACATTTTTTATGTGACAGTGGAATGTTTTTCATGTGACATCCACTAGGTGTCACGTGAAAAACATTCCACTTCAAGTTTTAGGAACTTCTGCTGGCTTCTAGAAGGCTTATTGCAGTAGTTGTGCAATGTGGACCAATGGACCAACGTTGGCCATAAGCAAAACGAACGTGTCCATAGTTGACCAAAGTGTGGTCTATTGAAATACATGAATACATGAATATATTTTCATATCGCTGTACACAATAATTTTATACATTATTTGAAATTGAAATTGAAAGATTCTCGGTAGGAAGCACAAAATGCTTTTGGCACCGAGTGAGCCACAAAGTTACCAGTTCTTGTAACAATAGGGGCTGATAAAATTTGGGAGCACTGTGTCAAGGCGCTGCTTGAATTGCAGAACAGAGGTTGCACTGACAACGTGTGGTGGTAGCTTATTCCAAGTGTTCAATACACGAAAGGAAAGAGTGTGCTGTCGAAGGGTGGTGTTGCATCGGTGTTTAAAAAGTTTGGCGCCGTGGTTGCGGGTCACCGTACTGGAGGATAGTGTAAACCAGTCAACTGAGGCTTGATCTTTGCCAGCAAGTGTCTTGAATGTCAGGATGAGGTCCCCTCTCACTCGTCGATATTCTAGAGTTGGAAGCTTCAGCGCTGCAAGACGGTTGGAATAAGAAGTGTTCTTGAGCCCCGCGACAAGCTTTGTGGCACGTCTCTGGACACGTTCCAACTTATCGCGGTCTTCTTCGAGGCGGACCCACCAAGCCTGGCCCGCGTACTCCAAGATACTGCGTACCTTACTGCGGTAAAGCAGAAGAAATGTCTTTCTGGTAAGGGTCGAGAATGTGGTCCGAATGATGGCAAGGGCCCCGTAAGCCTTCGCAGTCACCATTTGAATGTGAGCAGAGAACCTCAAGTCGCGATCAATGATCACTCCCAGGTCCCGTTGAAGTTCCCTTTCTGGGAGGGCAATTCCAGGTCCCAAGTTATAGTTTGCCTTGTGGTGCTGAACGCCAAACTTCACAACGCCACACTTGTCTTCATTTAGGTCCATGTTCATGGATTTAGTCCAGGAAACCATACTGGAAATATTGGCCTGTAGTTCAGCTGTACTTACTGGGTCATCAGAGATAGCAAAGATTTTAGTATCGTCAAGGAAAACACAGTTATCTTTGTCGAGATGTACAAACAAGGTGTTCATAAAAAGAATGAAGAGGAGTGGGCCAAGCACACTGCCCTGTGGGACTCCACTGTGTACTTTAACTTCGGCAGAGAGAAACCCCTCCACACTACATCTCTGGTGTCTTTCAGAGAGGAAATCAGAGAGCCACGCAAGAAGTGCACCTGAAAAACCAGCATCACGAAGGACGTCCAGAAGTGTGACATGCGGCAAAGTGTCAAATGCCTTGGCAAGGTCAAAGTAGGCTGCATCCGCTTGAAGTTTATTGTCGAGCCATTCGGTAATTTTATCGAGGAAGTGGATAAGATTGTGCGTTGTAGATCTGCCGGGGAGACCGTCGTACTGATTTTGATGGATGATGTTGTTTTCGATTGCAAAGTTTAACATGGTGTTAAAAACAATCTTTTCCATGATTTTGCAGGGAATACTGGTAAGACTGATCGGGCGGTAGTTCTTCGCAGATGATCTAGATCCACCTTTGTGGATAGGTGTGACGTGCGCAAGTTTCCAGGCCGTGGGGACAGTGCCTTCAGTCATGGACTTGGTATAAAGTTGCGCTAAGGCAGGACTAATGGTTGGGCCAAGTTCTTTAAGGGTCAGAGGATGGAGGTTGTCTGGTCCAGGTGCAGAATGTATGTTAAGAGACTGCAGCAATTTGAGGATGTCAGAGGTATCAAAACTGACCACACTAAGGGTGTTTGCTACTCTTTGAACTGTGCCAAGAGCAGGTTTGTTTGCAGGACTGGTCCTTTTGAAGACAGACCCAAAGTAACGGTTCAGTTCGTTTGCCTTTGCTAAAGGATCAGAGACAATGTCACCATGGGTGTTTTTCAGGGGACCCACAGGGACATGACGGGGCTTTCTCCTGTTGACATAGTCCCAGAATTTCTTTGGATTGGAAGATGCAGCGCTAGCAAGTTCTTGCTCATACACAGTGCGAGACTTCCGGATAAGAGCGGTGGCAGTGTTGCGTGTCACCTTGTAGTGTTCGTAATCAGCAACGCAGCGGGTCTCAGTGTAGGAGTCCCAGCTTTTTTTCTTCTGATTAAGGGCATCTCTAACAGTTTTGGTAACCCAAGGGTGGCGGCTCTTCTTCTTTCCTCTCTGCTTCACAGTAGGAGAAAACTCGAGAGTGGATTGATTGATGGCGTGGTGCAGAAGGGTCCAAGCGTCTTCGGTGTTTAAGGTAGCCATGGCGTCAGTAAGATTAGCCTCCGTCACTGCTCTCCTAATATTGTTGAAATCAGCTCGGTGAATGTTCGACCGTGTCCTGGTTGGGGTTGGTGCCTGTTCACCGGAAATCCAAATAAGTGTAGGTGCATGGTCACTGTTCCCAAGAGGATGGGAAAGGGCAACGTCGCAAATGGCACTGGACGTACATGTGGTAAGTACAAGATCCAAGATGTTTGGCGTTTGTCCGTGACGTAACCGGGTGGGTTCATGGACATGCTGTGTGAGATTTCTGCTGGTGTAGGCATCAATGAAGGCAACCTCAACAGCAGTGAGGTGCTGGTCTTCCTCTTCCATCCATTTGAGGTTTGGCAGGTTGAAATCGCCTACAAGGATAATACTATCACCATACTTATCAAATAAGGATTTAATGGCATTAATGAAGGAATTATTGTTGTCGATAGAACTGTTTGGTGACCTATAAAGACAGGCAATGGCGGAGACATGGTGTCCAGGGGTCCCAGTTTCAATAAGGAGGAGATCATCAAATGTCTTTGGAGCCACCACAAGGTTGTAGTCCACGCTGTGGTGAATGAAACTAATGATCCCTCTAGTTTGGCCTTGGAGAGGGTTGAAGACAGTATGATAGTTTCCGAGTTTGATAGCCTCGATTTCGCGGAAGTTATTCACAGTCTTGGATTTTGCTTCAGTAATAAAGACTACTGCAGGTTGGTGAGTATGGAGCAGAGATTCAAGTTCGTCAAGTTTGTTAGCAAGTGAATCGGCATTTGCATGTACAAGCAGGGTGGGAGAGTAGATGGGGACAGGTGCAGGAGATGGGGGGACAAGGCTAGTTGTGGGCTAGTTTGTGAGGAATACAAGGAAGAAAGCGTTTGTGGGGGCAAAATATTATTTTTAATATTAAAAAATACCGTTTTTGTGGTCCGTTGGACCACACCTTGGCCATGGTAGAGTTAATTGCCCGAGCGAAGATAATGCCCAGCCTCCTAAAATGCTTTTAAGGTCAGGGCCCTTAAATCGTAGCTTTTCTGCTAGTGGGGAAAACGAATGTCCGCACTGCTTGCCATGCTTACTGCCCCTTCTCGCTCTCTGGGGAAAAAATAGACTCTTCCTCTGTCTGCCTGGGCCTGCAGGTCGACCTTTCCTCACTCCCCTCTTCACAGAAATAAAAAGGATGTAAAAATTGGTCTTTCCGACATCATTCAAAACATTTTTAATCACCTAATTTGTGTGATAGATGACCAGAAAGTGAGATTAGAAAATGGGCAATGCTTTATTTAATGCCTGCCTCGCATTTTTGCCAAATTAATTGCATAACCCATGAGCTTTTAATACATGATTTACGGTAGCAATATCGAAAACTTAAGTCTTTCTTATGTATCAACTGCTGTAAAGGGGTGTAGCTTCCTTAAAAAATATAAATCAAATCAACATTAAAATAATAAATTTCTGTGCATTTGTCTACAGATTAAACGTAACTAGAAAGGTATTCTAGTTAACTGAGAAATGCTGCAAACCGTTATCGATCCTGGATGCCGGTATTGATCCAGCACCTCAAATGTTGGTCACCCCTTCAATCTAGTATCGGTACAGTGAAACCTCTCTATAACAGTGTCCAAGATTCCTTTAAATTCGAATGTTATAAACCGTCACTTTGCATGCATTGTTACTGGAAGATTCTTAAAAATAGCATTGTTTTATAACAAGTTTATTGTTCTAATGTGGTTAGGGCCTAGGGCCTTAGGGCTTCGTCGGGCAGATGACCAGGAGTGGTTAACAGTATCACTACAAAATCCTTTCAAAATGTATCACCTCAGAAACCTTTCATTTCTTTTCCATCAAGCAATTTAGCGAAACAAGAGTATGGTTCGCGATTACCGTCAATTAACGGGATTGAGTTAGTGTGCATTGCATAATACTGACGTTGACTTTACACCATACTCGTATTTCGCTAAATTGCTAGATGGAAAAGAAACGCACGGTATGTGTAATGAATTGTTGTGTTAAAAGCACACACCACCTCTCTAATTTCGAAGTAGTTTTTGAAATTAGTTTTAAATGGTTTTTGCGACATTTACATAGGTTAGAGAAAATGTAGCAATCCCGTTTCTCACGAAGGAAAAAAAAAAGGAAAATGAATGCTTTGCAACATTTACACAAGTCTGAATTAATATTGCCAAATTGAGCCGTACAGGAAAGCCAACTGGTAGGCATGTACCTTTAATGGTATTATGTGTTTAAAATTTGCAAGTGTTATGAATATTTACTTAAAACTGCCGTGCATAAGATCTACTTAATATTCCTGTTGTTGAATAAAAACTTTTCTTTGTGTAGATTATCATTTGGAATTTGTCTGTACCCTGCAGTCAAGTGTCACTGCCAACTCTTGGTGGATACGTTTATTGCGCACATTTCTCTCCTGTTGATGCTGGTAAGTACAAGTTAAGCTCATTGCAGGCATCGCTTTTAACTCGACCGTAAAAGAGACTACAGATCACTTGCAAAAACTGGTTCTGTTAAACAGCACCACGTTCCATCACAATAACACCCATCACAAAATAACTCAAGGTGGGGTCCCCACCACAGAGCGCTATAATCCCTATCGATCCAACACTTTAAACAGTGTAACACACCCCAGATGAACCTTCAACCCCCATCGTACCGCCTAATCCAACACACTGTGCAACAAAAACACTTGCAAGAAAGTGGCTCGTGGTTCCACCTCACAAGTACCAGACGCAGACGCCACAAGTGGCCAGTTCAAATTTTTACGCAGCCAAGTCCATCAACAACAGCGATGTAAAGAGATATTAGGATTGGCAAGCAACATTTTCCTGACAAAGTTGAGCGCGAATGACTGTTAACATATCAATAGTGGTTCGTCATAAATTCTAAGTACTCGCACAAAGGACTTTTTTTTTCTCTAACACATAGCATATATTTAAAAAATTTTCTTCAACTCCAAAAATATACCATTATTTTTAAACTTTAATTAGCATGGTTAAGTTTAATGAGTGGGAGGGGGCATTATTGCCTGGAATATTAGGGGGGGGGGTGGGGTTGGCAAGGTTTTAATCCCTCCATTTCCGACTCTGTGGAGAAATTTAGTCGAAATTCTACTTATACACTAATACACTTTAATATATTCAAATCAAATAGCAGTTGTTAATCCATATGAAGCTCAAATTTCAGCAAATTTTGTTTCAGGTCTGCTAGCCGTAGGAGTTGGCGATAATATGATCCGTGTTTGGAAAACCCAACCGTCTGCGCCGCCGTACACCATCAGTACCTTATGGCAAGGAATAAGAAGTAAAGTAACAGCTGTGAGTTGAAAATATTAATTTGAAATGTTTTTGTTAATGTTGTAGTTAGTGTTAAAAGGGGTTTGCAAGTCGTCAAGGTACACGCCATCCTGTTAATCAGTCACGGCTATTAAGAACTAAAACCTGTAACGAAGAATATAAAAGTTTTGATGTCCCGTTGGACGTCAGGCGATTTTGGCTACGTTGGTCATCAGAAGCAGCAGATACATGTCCTCAGTTTGTCTCTTACGGTTTGTTACAGAAATGAGCTAATGGTTTCTGGACACTAAATTTTAGGCCTACACAAAATTTCCAGGGGTTTGTTTGTAATATTCTCATATTTCTTTTTGACTCTGATGTCCAGTGTAACTTTAAGTCACTTCACTTTCTTAGACATTGGAAAATGGGATTTATGAGGGTTTTCTGGGGAACTCTAGTACAGAAGAACGGTTAGTGCCTGTGTCTCCAATACAGGAAGATCAGAGATTAAATCATTTGATCCTAAGTAAAAATCAACCACCGCACAGCTTTTGTGGTTTTCAAAAAGTTATTGCTCAGAAATTAATGTCGGGGTTTGTGTAAACCATAAAAAGCCTGGAAAATCATTGTATTTTCAATGCTGCCATTTCCAGGCCTTGAAAAGTATTGATTTTCGGTAAAAACTTGTAGTCTGCCTGGAAAAGCCTTTATTATTCCCTAAAAAAAAAATAAAAAATTATCCATAACAACTTGTTTCCATAGCCTACTTTAAACTACTGATTGACCTTGCCAAAGCTCAGCCTACGAGTTGACAGCTTTCAATAGAGTGCAGGGCTGCAGCTACACACAGCAAGGCACCGAGGCAGCACCTTGAAGTGAGGTCCTACTTATCTTACAGACCTTTTGGAGGTGGGGGGGGGGGAAGGACCGGGGAAGGGTGGATCCCCTCCCCCCTTGCTATGTAACTCGTTTTATAAAATCTGATAGAATCTCCACCAGTAATCAGTACACCTTCACCCTCACCCCCTCCCAACATAACCAACCCAAGCCTACCCACTTCACATGAGCACCGGCCGCCATTATAAACCAGCTGATGAATTTTGAAAACCGCTGACAGACGAAAAACAAAGTAGTTAGCATCGGCAGCATCCTTTGCAACGCTTCTCCAGTGATGAAAACGCACAAGAAAAAACAAAAGAATTTACACGTTCTAAATGAAAAAAATTGTTGTGTAAAACGATAAGAATTAACATCTATACAGATTTTCTTATACAAGTTCCTGCATCTTCAATATTTCCGTGATTAGTACATAAAAACATTTGGGATTTTGTGGCGCACTGGTTAGTGACACGCTTCAGTTTTCGTCAAAACCGAGTTCAAAACCAAGTTCAAAACCAAGCAGATACATTCCCAGACTGCCAGACTGCACGACCATTGGTTTGCTTCCCTTCGCGCTGTCAATCATGGCGAAATCGTGGTAAACTTTGAGTTGGCTACTTATTTTGTAATTGTAAACGTTTGTTTTTGTGCGTCTTTGCTGAATTATTTTATAACGAGAGAGTCCACAATGCCTTCAAACATGTTCTTAAATTGTGTACGAGTGCCGTTAAAGCAGTCTAATAGACAAAAAGTGAACTTTACCTTAAAATGCTTACATCACCGTCTCTGTCATGATCAAGACTGAATTGTGACGATGACAGCTTCACCCTACGTGAAAACAAGACTTCATTGTGTCGTTGCGTAGGCTAGTGCGTTCGTCGTTTGTTTTTCTTGAATGGCACGCTTCGCCCGTATTATTGTACTGCAGGAAAGCCTAAGTAACTAAGTTTCGCACGCGACGCCTCAAACCCCTTGTTTCTTGTTATTACGGTTTTCGAGATATGACAATTTAAGCATCGGGGTTTGCACGATAATTCGATAAATCAAAAAAGTGTGATACGATAAACGACGAAAAGTTTTATTGCGATATTATCAATTATCGTGCCACCCTAGTAATGCTGTTGCCTTCTTTCATTGGTGGTGTCAGCAAAGGCTTCCACCGTAAATCCAGGTGGTGGAGAAGAGTAGGTGTGGTTAGTTACAAAATTCTCCGGGGGGGGGGGCTTGCATGTTCACGAGAGGAATTCTTTGAGCCCTGCAGTGTTGATTCCTTGTCTATCCAACACTGCGGGGCTCAAAGTATCACTCTCATGAACGTCGAAGCCCTTTCATACTCGAGAATTTTGCAACTAACCACACCTAACGTTCTCCATCACTTGGATTCGCTGTAGAATCTTTTCCTGAAGCCACCAAAGGAAACAGCGCACGTGTGAAGTGAAGCATTGAGGTCTCCAGCAGTCTGCTTGTTGTGCTGTATTGGATTGTTGGTTTTGACAACACTGATTTGTTGCATTTAAGTGTGATTTTTATTTAGTTAATAATTTCTTCTCCATTTAAAATTCAGGTATCCTGGCATCCAAGCGTAGAAGGCCGCCTTGCATTTGGAACTGAAGAAGGCCGCGTTGGCGTATTCAACACGCTTTCAAACAAGTACATTTAATACCTTTCTTCTTGACAGTCATATGAATGAAAAAAAATTCCAGCATGTTATCAACCGAGAGATTTTTGATTTCTCGTCTTGATACACCTGTCAGGGTTCGTACAGGTGCTTGAAAACCTTGAAAGTGCTTGAATTTGAAAAATCGATTTTCAAAGTCTTGAAAAGTCCTTGAATTGCCATCAAGGTCCTTGAGGTGCTTGAATTGCTTGGTTCGTTGTTCGTTTACTGAAAGATTCTGTTGGAAACAGTTTCGTAAAATGTTAGTTAACGTTCATGTTTATATCTACGTTGAAATCGTGTTCTTACTAATCAATTATTTTTTGGCACATCTAAAAAATTAATGTATAAAATCACAAAAATATAAATTACAGTAGGTCCTTGAAAAGTGCTTGACAATTTTCCGCGTTGGTCCTTGAAAGTCATTGAATTAGTTTTTGCACGTGTCGTACGAACCCCGACCAGTTGTTGCATTTTTTAAAATTCAATTACTGCAGTAGCCTTGACATACCTAAAAAACCGGTAACATTTTTATTACCGTTAAGTATGGTGAACCAACAGTCTATCAACAGTAAATTGTTGAAGAAGAAAACACTGTTCCTCTTCTTCGGAAGTCCACTTCGCAGCAGAGAACGCTCGTTCGATCAACATTCACTCCATCTTGCACTTTAAATTTTCCCGCACGTGCCCGGAAAAACGTATTTCCGGTTTTTTATTATGTCTTAATATTATCACTGTTTTCGCCATTTACCTGTTTTTGGATGCAGTCTTGATCATTTAAACCGTCATCTTGAGCAAAATGCATTTTGCCATCCCATTTTTAGTTGAATGGAATTTAGCTTGTTGAAGCAGTCATAGTGGTTGGGCGATGGAAGGGCTTAGCCTGGCTGACTGAAAAAGCTAATCTGATAGGTTATTGGAAAGTCGAGAGGCCATTGTCGGCATCAGTTATCAGCTGATTTCGGCTGCATCTGCCATCTTAGCATTGGTGTTGGTTTGGGCAGCACACGTAATTTCTGAGTGATTTTTGGAGTTGTTGGGGGCTCAGTCGACTGTCTTCATCAGGCTTCCACAACAACGCTCATTCCGTCTCGACCGTTCGTCTGTTCTTTGAATTTGAAGCATGGAGATGGCCTCCAGTATTTGTAGGGCCTAATGCCTATCTCATGCAGCAGGTTGTTGAATTCACCTTTCATTAGGAACTGGCTCCCTGGGCCCTACAAATACTGGAGACCACGTCCATGCTTCAAATTCGAAGAGCAAACTAACTGTCGAGACGGAGTGTGCATTGTTGTTGTAGAAGCCTGATATAGACAGTTAGCTGAGCCCCACCAACTCCAGAAATGGCTGATTGTCGAAAATTTCCTTAGATTTTGTGGGGAAAATATTTTGAACTTTGAAAGTAAGTGTAACTAAGGTGAATTTGAATTTTTAAAGTAAACGATGTGACGTTTTTAAGGAACTCAATGTTTTATCCCCTTAAATCGTGGACACCAAAAGCACCAAAAGCTGCACCAAAAGCTTCATGCATAAAGCAAACTAAATGAACTAGTAAACTAATAAAATAAATTTCTGAACAAATGAGAATAGAAGCATTATGTTAATGCTAGACCAATCACAGATCATATACGGTGTGTGAATGATCGCATAAATGCCGAATTTTTTGGTATTGTGTTAGGCCTTAACACCCTCCCTGGACCGAAGTAAGAGTTGAAGTGTAACTTTGTTATGGCCCACACCCGTTTTTTATCGAATTAATTTTAACTGCTCATGTTCGTTTAATAGGTTATTAACGGTAATAAGTTTGGCATCAATATTGGAATGCTGAATCTGAAAACTGTCATGGAAAATTAAATATTTTTCATGACGACGTATGAACCCCGAGACTAGTTGTAAAATTTAAACTTTAACCTTTTTGGGAACTTTATTTCAATTCACCACAATTTTTTTTAGGCCACCTGTAGTGTTTGTGGCTGTTCACCGAGGTGTTGTGTACACTGTGACGTGGGGTCCACATTGCTCCACAGACGGTAAGCAGTTTAAAGTTTTTTTCTTTTGCTGTTTTTGTTCACGTATCTGAATGAAAAATTAAAGAGTACGTTATGCACATTTCTTAAAGGTAAGTACAGGTTTTAACGAAGGTTGTTTCACTACAATCCCTTCTGTTTAAATCACTGTTTTAGTTCAAACCAGTGTAGCTAATGCTGTTTTAGCACTGGCCAGATTTGTAACTGCGGCTTTGTAGACGCAGTGAGAATGTTTCAACCTGATAAAGTTTAATTTGTGTGTCTTAGGCGAGAAGAATCCGAATGATTTGTTTCTCTACTCGTGCGGTCAAGGACAAATACTTATTCATAATCTCCGTGAAGTTCAACATCAAGCTCTTGATATTGATGAGACAATTAAAAAGCGAAATCCACATGTGGTAAGAACATGATAATTCATCATTGTCCTGTAAATAAGCATCATTTTTTGTTTAACAATAATTTTAAGTTATCTAGGATTTTGTACTCCTACCTGTACTGTGAATTTTGTTTAACCGCCAGTGGTTTTAAAAATTGTCCTCACTGGTAGGCAATATATGCTAATTTCTATGAATTTCCCGTATTTCCACTTTCAAATCGCTCTTTTAGTAGCTTACCACTGGTGAGAAATGAAACTGGGGATCGGTCGACATGGGTTTGGTCGTAGAAAGTCTTAGAAAGTTCGACGAAAATTACACAAATTCTATGCTCGAAAGCACTTTAATTCACTATACTTTCACCAGTTTACTTTAAATTTTCGGAGAATTAACGATCTACTTCTTCCGAAAGAATCGCCAAAACACAAAACGATACAAACATCACATGGGAGCAGTCGATTCAAATGTGACGGTTGTTGGTGGGAACCACTGATCTTTATAGTAGAGATTCTACTGCTCTTCCTACTTCGTGGCAAGCATTGGATGGATCAAGGTGTCGATGTTATTGTTT
The DNA here is from genome assembly GCA_023313725.1 of Lithobius niger. Classification (NCBI taxonomy): domain Eukaryota; kingdom Metazoa; phylum Arthropoda; class Chilopoda; order Lithobiomorpha; family Lithobiidae; genus Lithobius; species Lithobius niger. The sequence goes on along the minus strand of JAHWFP010014809.1, from coordinate 70,966 downwards.
GTGGGGCCGGTGAGATTCATAAGGGGAATCTGCTGACGAGAAATTCTGTTAATGCTAAAGATTGTAAGCGCTCTTAGGTGGGCTTCATTCTTGGTGTTTGATTTGAGCAGAATCTTGGTTTTGTTCCAGTCGGTGGAGTTCTTTTACTTTTTGTGATGTTGGGCTATGCTATTTAGCCTATTTAGAATTTCTGGTCGGCAGATTCCCCTTATGATTCTCACCGGCCCCACATATCATAACATTGACAACTTCATTCACCCAATGCTTGCCACGAAGTTGGAAGAGCAGTGGAATCTCGACTATAAAGATCAGTGGTTTCCCCCTAACAACCGCCAGGTTTGAATCTACTGCTCCTATCGTTTTGTGTTTTGGTGATTCTTTCGGAAGAAGGAGATTGTTAAATCTCCGAAAATTTAAAGTAAACTGGTGAAAGTATAGTGAAGGGCTTTATAGGGTGGAATTTGTAATTTTCGTCGAAATTTTTTACGACTTTCTACGATGTCTGACAATTTCCACTGTAAACACCATTTGAAGATTTTCCGATGGGTTTATTTTATGGCCACATGATATGTGTAATTTTTTTTTAATGTAAATTACTGCATATTGGGCATCTCTGCAGTTCCCGGATGCTACTATAGACTGTTGTTTGTCACATCTAACCACTAGTTTTGGATTTGTGGTTGTGGGCAACTTTCTTTGTATAGGGCAGTGACACAACGTTGTATTATTTTATATAACTCTATGCTGGAGCCAGTAACTGGGATAGCTGCAAGGGTCACTAGAGGGGGAATAGAAGGGCGTCTTACTGAAGACAATGCTGTTAAGAGTGGATTTCTTAGGCCTATAATGCGCGATTTTTGTCGATTTGTTGGCAATTGCTGACATTTTTTAAGCAAGTGGAATCTTTATTTTCTGATTACAACCTCGCAGCATAAGGGATTGGAGAAAACAACGTTTTTTTAAGCCTATGAAATCTGCTCTCAAAGCGATGCCTTGACTAGAAGTGCCGTTGTTTAACCCTCCATCTTAATTAGTACTGGGCGGATCGAAAATTTTCGGTACGGTATGATATCAATATTCTGAAAAAAATATTCGGTAATTTCGGTATTCCGGTATCGGTATCCGCCTACTTGGGTAGTTGAAGCAAACCCTCGTGCCAAACTGCTACTAAATGATACAGGGCATACCATGCTGTTTTCCGATGTCTGATTTCAACATCAGTGCCCCTCTGCTGCTACTCCTCCACTTTCATTGGAATCGGTCTCGGAGATCGGGTTACAGTTTAATCTTTGCTCGGAATAAACACCTCCTAAAACGAAGTATAATATCTAGGAATCGACTGAATCTACTTTTACCAAATCCAGATAATTTACAAGATTGGCTGAATCAGATCTGGATCCTAACCGAATCCAAAAAAAAAAAAAACATTTTGATAGATGTTTATGTTTTGTACAGACTAACTGCTCACTCTACCTGAATGATTGAGTCAACTTTAAAGACTGAGTAAATATTTTGCAAATTGGTCATTGGTTTTTCCCCTTATTAACTTCTTAACAGTGTATGCTATCAATTTGAATTTAGCTCCGGTGGAAAACTGGTGAAAAAACGCTTCGAGTGGTATATTGGAATGTCCAAATCGGCTAAAAATAGGCGAAGTTATTAAAAAATCAGCTAGACACAAAAAATGTACGGTATTTCGGTATTATGCAAATACCGATTATGGTTTCGGTATTCAAGAAAAACCGATAACTGCGGTAAAAATACCGATACCGCCCAGCACTAATTTTAATCTAGTGCCCCTTGCAGCTATCTCTCTTGTAGCCAATATGACGTCACATGACGCTGCTCTATTGTTGAGGCAGTACGAAAAGACTTGAATTTGAAGATGTATGAGAAGATTAGCATTGCGTTAGCGAAGCACTCCTGGCCTTGATTTGGATTCTTAGACCCGTCAAGAGGTAGGGGTGGGGGGAAGGAGGGCAGGCAAGATGAGGGATACTTTGTCTTAGGTCTTGGTACGTTTGGGATAGGGGCCTATCCTGTTCCCGGTCCCAAACCATAAAAAAGGAATACAAGATTTACGATGTTAATGATTAGTTTGTGTTTTGGCGAAATATGCCTTGGGTGCTGATGGGATATCGACGGTGTTAAAATTGAACTAGACCTGGACAAATGCGGCGTAAGCACAAATGGAAGCATGGCGGCCACTTGATTACCCAACAGGTGGAGCATTGCTACGGGCGATATGTACACGCAGATAATGGTTGTGTTGGAAATGCGTGTGACTGGCGCTTCGGACAAAATTGACACACAAACGTAGCTTTGATTTAGCAGTTGCTTTAAACGAAATGCGCACCTAGGTCGTGTAAATCTGCTGCACTGTGCAGGGATGAGATTCTTCCTCTTTTAGGCCGATTTCTTCTTTTTTGTAGCCTTGCAATTGCGAACCACCTAAAAATACATTAAATCACCAAAAAAAACTACAATTTACCTGTTTGCTTGCCTTTTCTTTTTATTTCACTCGGAGTGACTCTCATCACTGACTGTTGCAGCTGGAAATGGAAGGATGCACTTAGACGTCGGTCTTGGTACAGGGCTCGAATTGTCTGAGAAAAATTGCATGGCAGAAATGCGATACAAAATACAAATTTGTATAGCAGTCACGAAAAAATGATTAGCAACTTTTGAAGAATAATTTATTTAGTAAAAAACAATATAAAAAGTTTACTTAATTTGAAACAATGGCCATTTTTGTTTCACTTTTACTTCGCTACACGCACGGATGCTTGGTCAAGACTTTGGCATCCAATGCACGTTAAGACTATTCTAACCCGTGTTTGAAATGAAAGCGCCACCAACTGAATACAGAAGGTGATGGTAGGACCAATGATTTCCTAGAATGCATGTGCGATGCTTGGCCAGCCTATAAAGTAGGAGGGATTAGCATCTCCGTGTCAGCCAACACGATCATGACTATGCTGTTATGTTGTCTCGTCTAATACAGTTGCGTCGCTAAACTGCGATGCATTATCTAATTTTGCATCGCTAAAGTTTAAATTTGTGGTGCAAATTGCGATGCGATACCGCTCATTTCGAGCCCTGTGGTAGAATCTCTACTATAAAGATCAGTGGTTCCCACCAACAACCGTCACATTTGAATCGACTGCTCCCATGTGACGTTTGTATCGTTTTGTGTTTTGGCGATTCTTTCGGAAGAAGGAGATCGTTAATTCTCCGAAAATTTAAAGTAAACTGGTGAAAGTATAGTGAATTAAAGTGCTTTCGAGCATAGAATTTGTGTAATTTTCGTCGAACTTTCTTCGATTTTTCGTCGAAAGTTTCTAAGACTTTCTACGATCAAACCCATGTCGACTGATCCCCAGTCGACCGATCACCTGGCGAGCGAGGTGTCCAAAAAGAAGCAATTTTGTGATCAGTTGATGAGTTTCTTTTTACCCTGCTGGCTGAAGTTTACAGGTTGCCTTAAGGCGGCGGGGGGGGGGGGGGTGTTTTAGTTGAGTGAGGTTGCTGACACATGGGTTTTGAATGTGATAAAGTGTAACCTCTTTGTAACGATACCGTGCTGGGTCTTGGGTCTTTAAAATTGTATTGTTATATAGATCTTATTGTTATAAAAAAAATCATGCAGGGTGTTTGCGAGTAATCTTGTAAAGTCTACATTATCTCTAGTGTATCTATTAAGATGTTAGGCCTGAGATTACAGTATTGTGGTTTAAAAGATTACAGTATTACAGTATGAGATTACAGCCTGAGGTTACAGTATTGTGGTCATCGTGGCTGAGTTGTGAGAGAGCTCAGCCTGGTTGCTGGAGGTTTGCGGATCTGGTCGAACTCCTGGAAAGGGAATCTTGGCAAAGTCCAAGATGGACTTTCCTGGACTGCCGGCCAGGAAAGCGTGAGAGGCTACCATGCTCCTTCAGCGGCTATGGGAACTATTCTGGCCAATTCTGGACAATCTTTCTGCCCCTACAATGATCGGAGGTTTCCCGGATCGAATCCCTGGGTTGACACCTCCCTTTACCAGATATTTCTTCGCTAAAAGTCTGGTAATGTTCAAAATTGGGCCGGTTCAGCCATACAAGCATTAAGTTACTTCGGCTGACTTAAGGCTCAAAGAAATTAATTAAAAAAAAAAAACATTATTCCAAAAAAAAAAATCGTTTATTTTGGGAGGGGGGTGGTGGGGTAGAGCTGTAAACAATCGCATACAGTGGCTGTCGCTTGGTGGCCAGGTGCATTCAAACGTACTGTCGATGTACTTAAACGGCATGCACGTGGCTTGCAGTGGTGTGGCTTAGGCTACTGGTTTCTCCCTCCCTCTCTGTCACGCTGCTTGGAAATGAGAGCGGTGCAATCAAGGGTGTGAAGCAGTGCTGTAAGGTTGAAAGATGGAATAAATCCGTTCAAAAAGATGTGATGGGCTGGGCAGATGGAGAGTTAGTGCAACAACCAAAAGAAAATATTGTTTTTTTTTGTTATACAGAGGTAGGATGGTACTGTGGAACAAATATCCTGTTGCTTTAATTAGGTTATTTTTATAAAAGGTATTAATTTTATCTAAAATATATATGCTTTTTCATGACTAAAAAATCCTGTGATACTTAACATCCAAAAACCCTCTCTTCCCTTCAATCGTCACAGCCGAGAGCCTCGCGCGTGCGGGCAACGATTTCATTCCTTTGCCTGGAAGCGCGGCCGTGAAGTTGCATGTTGTTTCTCTCTCCCTTAATTTTATTGTTTTTCCGTTATTTTTTGGCAGGTTTTTGCCTTTTTCTGGCACTATTTCGAACTTAAAACTTAAAAGTGCGTTTTGTGCTTTTGTGTGGTGTAATCGGGATGGATCCTGCTGATGACGCCGTTTCGATCATCGTCTCACCATTTATGTGCACGCACTTTTGTAAGGGCAGTTTGGATCTTCATGCCCATTGTTGCTGTGGTCGGTCATGCTGCCCGAATTCCTAAACCTGCATGGACATCTCAAAGATTTCGTAAGAAGATTGGTCCATTATCTTTTCTGGAATGCCAAATTCTGCAGACTGGCTGAACAGCATAAGGCTAAACTTGTACGTGGTTGGGCAGCTAAGCGTCTTCTGCTTCCAGACCGAAGCCACCTTCATCTAAGTGTTCCAAGGCTGCGCCTAGTGCCCTGTTTGCTAAGAAAAAATGTACTAGTGTTAAGAATGTTGTTGGATCCAGGTTTGAAACTGTTCTCCCATTACCATTGTTGATGTGTCGGTGAATCGAGATGCAAACCTCTCTGCTGGTCTTGATTGTGCCCCGGAATTTGAACAACTTTCTGACAACTACTCCCCATCATTGCCCCTGTTTCTGTGCACCCGCTAGGCTAACTTCTGGGTCGGTTTATTCGGCCTACCCCTCGAATGGTCCGGTTAGACAAATGTTATATTTTCTGCTCTTAAAGGCCATTCCCTTAGGCTCACTGCTGATCTAGACTTGCTGATCTAGATTTTTATACTTTCAAACGTTCTATTAAAATTTCTGCTTGTATTGCTACGAATTTTAGCATTTTTATTCTCGAATGCCTTTTTCAATTTTTTTCTTCTAGAGATTTAATTGAATTTAACCAATCACCAGCTCACTGCACTGCGGACCTGCACTTCCCTCCACTACAAAAGCGTTAAGCACGCATACAAGCCATCTTTTAATCTCTAGCGCTCATCTGGTTTGGACTTGCGTCTCGGAGCTCCCTGTACCATGCACTGTGTGTGTTGCTAGTGAAAGGCGAAAGCGAAAGATGGTGTATGTGGACTACCCAGGGAGAGCCCTCTTGTTGGTTGGCCTTGGGTTCCATGCTCTTTCAGGCTTTGCACCACCGGCACCTGATATTTTTTGTTGTCTGGTAATTTCACCAGGGGTGAATGATTGGATCTGCACCTGGTGTGTTATAAACACCATAATTACAACTTATTCCTCCACTGTGTGGATGTCTCTGAAGCTAGCGAATGGATTCTGTTTGGGAAAACAACGAAACCCGTCATGACCAGAATTTACATCTGGATTGCCGAGGATCAAAGCACACTACACCCTGCATCATCGGTCGTCTACATTGGTGGCAGCAAGTTGATCGCGCCTCTTCGGCCAGCACGACTGTGGTTCATCTTGCTATTGAGCCTCACTATCGACTTTCCGAGGATGATTCTGCTGGAAGAAGGAAGACCTTCTAATGCAGAAGAGAGGAAAAGTGGTCCACCAGGCACTGTCGGTCCTAAAACTTCACCCCAGGCTACTCTCTTCCAACTCTTACAAGCTGACGGAATTCCAGAACAAATTGCCAACCACACTCTCAGCTGCCTCAGAGGAAGCATCCGGAAGATCTACAAGGGCAAGTGGAGTAGATGGCTTCATTGGTGTCATGTGAAGAAGATCCATTCCTTGGCTCCATCTGTCCCCCACACTTCTGTCCTTAAAGATTTTCACATCATGAGCCTCATCAAGGCCTATGGAATATAGAAACCTGTCACAAGAAAACTGTTCCCACAGTGGGAACTCCCACATGTGTTGACCAGCCTTCTGCGTGAATACTCAAGCATCTTTAGGACTTCTGACAAGAAAGACTAAATTCCTGGTGGCCCTAGCTTCAGGTATAAGGTGCATTGAAATTCAAGCTCTCAACATGGAAGAAGCAGTGATGTCGATCTATAAGAAGCTTATCTACGCTTTGAGAAGAACTTGGCTATGTTTTTGCCTCGAGCTTCATTCCGAGCCAAGACTCAAGGTCCGGCTGAAGCTTCCAGATCATTCACCATCTCTGCACCCGCCCCTCCTTGCTGGTGACGAAGGTGAGAGGTTGCAGTGCCCAGTTAGAGTTCTCCGCTTCTCCTTAGTTCGAACTAAAGATCTGATTTGGAGAAAAGGCAGAACTGAATTTGTTCTTCCTTTCCGATTAGCTACTGGACAGACATCACCTAGCATGAATGCTGCCTGGATTGTCATTTTGTTTGCCTATGAGTACTATGATCAAGCAACTCCATTTGAGAATCCATGAAGTTTATGTCCTCTCTGTATCTTGGTCTGCCTTCAATGCTGTTCCCATGGAAGAAATCCTGCAGGCAGCCTCGTGGATGAATGAAACAGCCTTCACGTCTCATTATCTACGGCATATGAACACCTTCTGCTTTATGTTCCGTCGGTCCTATCGGCCACCAGAAAATGCAAGGCAGCTGCAGGGACACCACCCATTAACCTGGAGGTGACAACGGCAACTTCCCACCACCTGGATTATCGAAGTCTGGACGATGCAAAAATATATTTGGGGACGGTTTTAGGGAAAAAAATGTTAAGATTTTCCCATTCCTCACTCTGAATACCTACCCAATGACCCGTCCTGCCTTCCCTCTTTGTTGCCACTCCTGGTGTGCTTCCTGACAAAGGTCTGAGATCGTTCCACGCATGCGAGGCTCTCGGCTGCTACAATCAAAGCGGAGCGAAGGTTCTCAGTTGGTGAGTATCACAGGCTTTTAAATTCATTCAGGAAACGGCACCTATTTTTATCCAAAATGCAAAAAATTCAATTGGGTAGGTATTCAGACATAAAAACTGATTTACCCCATTTGGGCTGCGGAATGGAGAAGTAACGTTTTTTAGCATTAGCAGTGACATTTTGGCCGTTCTTTCCTAAATGTATCGTAATGCTGTTATTGTTATAACAAGGTTATACTGTACAGGGTTGGTTGTGAAGCTTCCTTTCATGACTTGTTATAAGACACCCATGTAGGATGAGCGCTCTCTTTTTTAAAATTCTGGATATGTGTGCTGATAGTGTCGTATGTCCAGTTGTGGACGGTTCCTGGAATTTTGTGTCGCCAATTTCTTTCTGTTCCCAGGCCGATGGCACTGTGGCGGTGATTTTGAATCAGAAGAAATTGAACTATTTTGTGGTGAAAAAGCAATTCCGTCTGTATAGGCACCTTCCGATTGATGGGGGACCTTCTGTGAAAGGGTTGATGGATGGTTTCCATAGATAGTTGGAAGCGATACATTGTTCCAGTGGTCAAAAGTTGTATGTTCACTTAGGATGGTTAGGTGCATCTTTTTTGATCCTGCTTTCAGTTTGGTGATGGACGTGTGTATGTTTTCTAGGATTATGTTTGTTGCGAATGGATCTGCGTCATCACTTTATGTTTCACTTTGCTTATTTTTACAATAATTTAGAAATAAAGCTGACTCGGCAATCATGGTCACTTTCATAGCACTTGGGCTTTATGGTGAGTGAGGAAAAGAGTTCGGGTGTGCGAGACCAAAATTTTGTGTTAAGTCCGAGTTTGGCTTCATTGTGTAAACTTCGAGTTCATGTAAACTCAACTGACGATGGTTTTTACGATTCCATTTGGAGCTGCCCATGTGAGAGAATGTGGTTTGGGGTCCTTGTGTTCACAAGTCAGTCGTGGATCAGGCTCAGAGCTGGATGGTTTGAACTGTCTCTGGGTTGCTGTGCATCTGCCTGCAGTTTGTTTGGGCTACGATTGGTCGTCAAATGGCACTCATCATTTGGATTATATGAAGCTGTCGATACACCGGCTGCTTCTTCAGCCTTACTGGCGAAGCCATGAGCATCTGGCTACCAGATAGGCACCTGGGTCACAGCTCACTAAGTAGTACAGGTAATAGTACGAAACGATAGAGAATTGATAGTTCTACCAACGTACTAAATGTGCAGGAGAATTTAAAAACTACTGGCCGTTAGCTAGGAGAACCCAGTCATAGTGCAGGTTCGTCGTTAATTCGTTCCGTATAATTATCAATTTGTTTTTGGTTTTGATAGGAAAGGTTTGGTTCTCGAACGGAAGTTTCGTGGAGTCCAGATCACACTTTATTGGCCATCGGCAACGAAGATGGGTAAGTAATGACTAGCTATTAATCATTATTGTTGATATTTAATATAATTGAATCACTAAGCATTGAAGTTAAAATGTTTGGTTTACAGGTGAGTGCGGGTGCCATCAATTTATAGTAGGGCTCAATTTTATGCGAACCTTGGTCCCACCACTAAACTTCACATTTTCTCTAAATACTGCGATTTTGGCATTCCAATGCCATTTAAATCAGCTCGAAACAAGCTTATCTGTGGTACAAATTTCAAGCCTCAATTTAAATTAAATAAAAACGAAAATTTAAAAACATTATCACATATTATCAGAACATTATTTCTTCTTTAAGCTGACTACATGCACTCTGCACTCGTCAAGCTTTAAACTTTACAAAACATAATGCACCTCATTTCCGGTTTCTTAATTTTTAACCTCGCCTGTGAACCAGATACATTGTATTTATTTTTTGGCCTAATCTCTACTTTGCAATGACCAGACTACTTTGCTTTAATTATTTCTGCAGATCTTTCTGGTAAAGTTAGAAACATGCCTTAGCACTACTTAGAAGAGTTTATTAACACTTATTATTACACTATCGGTTTGACAAAATAGTCAGACTTGTAAAACAATCTAATTTTAACACACTGGTAGGCTGCTCTGATGCCAATTCTCACGCCATTGCCGATACCGGAACATTTACCCAAAACTACTCCTTCACATTTCATGATCCATTGTAATACATAGTTTTCTGCAAATTAATTATTAAAATTTAAAATTCCAAAGCACAGTAAATCTTCGTTAAAGTATTGGTTAATTCATGTAGTTTTGTGGTGTTTGGTTGGAGCAATACAAAATTAACCTCGTTATCTCAAACAAACATTGATTAACTCAAATTCCAGATGATAATTTTATTGCTTAACATCTTGCATTTTGTATCGTTTTCGTACCATAAAAAGTAATCTGCTGTTTTCTGTGGTTAACTAGTAGTAAACTTTGCAAATGTGTACTTAGCAGTTGTTGAATGCCTGCTTACCTTGCCCAGATGTGCTCATTACTGCCAAAGGCCAGCAGCCTGTGTTGTATTTTTATTAAGGCTCGGCCGATATCGATATTGGCATCGGTATCGGCACCGATAGTAGCGGTATCGGTAGCGGCTAACTGTTTGGTCAAATATCGGTTTTTGCGATATCTTCGCTAAAGATTGTCCGTTTTTTATATTCCAATACACCATTTCAACCGTTTTTTTCGAGAGCTTTCCAAGGTGCTAATTTCAGAGCGATAGCTTCAGTCGTTCTCAAATTATTTAGCAAAAACCAAAAACAAGTTCCAAAAAAACACACTTGACTGCAAGATGCTTGCTCATGGAGCTTTTAGATTCGGAATTTTTCATCAAGTTTTTGTTTCTGAATATGGAAGAAACATTAACTTTACTGAAAGTAATGCATTGAAGTATCGGCATCGGTATCGGTGATGTAGCATCGGACCGTATCGGATCGGATCGGTCAAAGTTGGTATCGGCCGAGCCTTAATTTTTATGTATCGCTGCCTAACTCAAACTCGTCGTAACTCAAGTTGTAGTGTCAGCCTTGCTCGAGTTTTGAGTTAATGAGATTTTACTGTATTTACCTACAGTTAAAAGATATCAGCTGGATAAATGCTGAGTAATTCCGTGAAGAAATGCTTCAAACCATATATCGTTATCTTGAATGGTTCCTGAGTTAACGATATTTTAGCAAGTTGACGATACTCATCGATACCATAAATACTGCAATGATCCAATCCAGTATTGGTATTAATGGAGCTTTAGAAGGAATAAAGTCGTCGGTTAGAGTGTCAAACACTAAAGGCACAGTCAGCTTCCATTAATGTTGCAGGGAGGGCAGGTTGGTGACATGTTTTGGGTATGAAAATTAATACTTAAAAAAATGGGATTAATTTAAAATGATTTATGCACTAACATTGTAAAAACCCATGAGGAATCATAACCGGAATTTACTCTTATCAGTTCAGTCTTGTTCAATCTTTCATTTCACACCGACACTACGAATGGTGGCTAGCATTGTACATTTTTTGCAACTATCGTGAAATGAGATTTAATTGCATCTTTCAGGTCGATAGAAATCTTTCTGGCACCCCAGCTCAAGCGTTTAGTTGTTATCATTGAAGGACGGAAACTGATCCACAGCCTGTGTTGGCATCCACAGTTTGTAACATCATCGACAGAAACAAGTGACTGCAATCATTGGTTAGCTGTTGCCTCACCGGATAGTGTAATACACGTTTATAGCCTCGCACAACATGTAGGCAAGTATCGTTTTTATAAATCTTAAAAGTGTCGATACCACTTTTTTTTTTGAATCTGATACCGATACTTAGTCCCAAAGTATCGCAAATATCGATGCTGGACGCAAACTTACAATGGACTGACCAAACACAACTACTGTTGTGCATCACTGTCTTATTATTTTGGAAACAACAAATACTTCTTCACTCTAGTTATCTGGGTATGAAAAGTAATGATTTGTTTTTATCTCTGAATACCTCCCTAGTAAAAAATTTGTATTGTTTGTCTTTTAGATAAAATTTCCCGACAAAAAATAAAAATACTTACCAATCGAGTACCCTGTAGATAGTCGCTCCTCACCTGAGTTGCCGCGCGCATGCGCCGACGGAGGTCATCTTTATTTTGTCATTGCAATGTTCAGTTCGCCTCCTGTTCCAGTTTTGGGGTCTATGGCCCCTTTTTTATTGTGTTTATGGGTTCTCCATCCCTATCCTGAAGTGCGTAACGTATCACTGTTAGCTGTGCTTCCATAGCATCTAATCTGTCGCCTCTAGAAATCGCTGACTTGCCACTCATTGTGATGGCCGATAAGTAGGGATGTGCGAGTACAACAATTTTAATTCGAGTTGAGCCGAGTAGAGTTTGCAGCAGAAGTATCGAGCCGAGTTCGAGTATTTGATGGAAATATTTTGTTTGCAAGTTTCTCTTTTATTTGTTCAGACAATAAGAACAAAGATGGTGCTTAGCTGACTGTGTTGGTCATGGTTTTCCAGTTTTAAGGACATAACTTGTTAAGTTATGTTAGGTTTAAGTTACTAACTTTTAATCTGCACCACTGGAAAGCTCTCGCCGAGACGATCGATTTGATATATTGGAATGTCAAAATCGGTCAAAAATTGGCTAAGTTATCGTATTTCTGCCGGATTTGAGTTTTTCGAGTATGGACGCGAGCAGCGAACCGAGTTCGAGTGCAAGTTTCATACTCGGCTCGGCTAGAATTTTTTAAGAATCGCATATCCCTACTGTACGACTCTTGGCCACTATCGAAAGTTTTCATACTTACGTATAACTGATCATCACTTTCCACAGGAGTATGCAAGTTGCTACCACTTGCCACGTTTACGTTAGAAAGACTAACTCCACCTTGATGTCAGTGAATGTACACAGAACCCCTGACTCTTTATGTTTAGGGAAATAGCACCATACACGTTGGTAGAAATCCCACGAATGCGTTTTGTGAGGTGGTAAGGAAAGACCACGTGTTACTGTTATTGTAAATATCACTCAGCCGGGAGTGGTTGAATCAGGAGGCGATGGTTGTGATGTCCACGGATGCATCGTACATTAGCTGGGGCGATTCCCTGGAAGAAAATGATGCTCAGGGCCGTTGGACAGTGTCGCAGGGTTTGTACAGGTCCTTAAAAACCTGGAAATGGCCTGGAAAATAAATATGAAATTCCAAGCCGTGAAAAGTCCTTGAAAAACTCAAAGTCCTTACGTACTGGAAATTCCCATAACGGAAAATCACTTCTACTATTTTCCATGTCAGAAATCGGTATAGAACATGTATTTAAACACACAAAAATAACGAAAAAAATAACTAATTGCAACACCAGTGTTATTTAATGGACAAAATCTGTAACATCGTAACATAGTGTTGATAATATTTCATATTTTACAAATTTATCTTTTAAACTTGTCTCGTTTTATCTTAGTTTCTAATTTCTGACCCTTGAATTTTCATTGACCAGTCCTTGAAAAATCCTGGAAAAGTCCTGGAATTTTAAGGTTACTAACGAGTACGAAACGTGGTGGGATTCATTGTTTCATATTAATACCAAGGTATTGGCCCAAGGACCCAGTGCTTCAAGTGCCACCTGCTAAACTAACCAATTCCATTGGGGTAGTTTACTGGGTCCCCTGCGGAGGGTGCTCTAGTGGGTAACTGTAGGAGAGACAAAAAAACGAGTTAGCGTTCGCGTCAGAGAACACTTGAAAGACACTATCCATGAAAGTATACGCAGCGTGGTCACCATCCATGCCACAAAAACCAAGCATAAGATGAATGGGGATGGCACGAGGGTGTAGCTTCACTCCCACCGCCGTAACGAAGCAAACCTTCGTGCTGTAGATGCACTGGTAATCCAACATTGCCAAGAATATGAAATTCAACTGCTGAATGTCCATGAGCCAGCATTTAAAAAAATCAGTAAAACAGCAACACCTTCACTGAGTAACAGACTGCAAGATGAGTGGGGTTCAAGAAGGCAACAATTCCGACAACCAGTCGACTTTCACCAGTGACATGATGACCACTGGGAGGGAAAGGCCTATAGTGAAACGAGGGAGATTTAAATTTGTGTCAGTTTAAAGACATTCGTATGTCACAGTATAGTTAGTTAAAAGAAGTTTTGTTGAAATTCATCGAAAACAATAACTTTTTAACTTTACGAAACTCGAGTGTAAAGTTTTCCGATCGAGTCAAGTTTACACAACTAAGTCAAACTCAAACTGTACTTGAAATTTCGATGTTGGTACACCTCTAGGTAAAACCTTACCTTTTTCATAATTTTACCAAAAACTGACCGATTTTGATGTTCAACTACACTATTTTGACTTATTTTTTCAAGAGCGTTTGAATGGTGCTAAATTTAACACTTTAGAGCCTGCCATAATGTTTCGCACATGTCCGCCAGTCCTGACAGTATTAGCGTCTTAAAAAAAAATCACAACTTGGTTAGTTTTTGACCAATTAACACAATTTTTTTTTTTTAGATAGTAGATGAAAGTGCACAGTTTTTGGAAAGTTAGGTGAAAATAAATAAAATAAATTATTTCTTTTTGTAAATAAATGAGGGAAAAAACGAAATATTTGTGTTTCGACAAAAGTACAACGAAAGCATACCAGTGACAAACAAAGGTGCTCAATCTGAAAAAAACACTCCAAATTAGCCGTAATAATATTTGTTCACTGTAATAACTTTCTGGCACTGAATTCGAGCCTCTCTGTGGCGTGTTAGTTTCAATAAAATCGCCTGTTTCATTTTCGTCTGACAACGCCATGTTGACTTTCACTTCAAAAAAAGACACTCTAGCTAGAACCCTAAAAACAGAAATTCTACTGCATGGTGCTGCCATTTAGCGATTGAAAAGTGAACTAATATGTCCAACAAAGACTCTGGCTGAGGCACAGCGGATGTACTGCCCTCCAAAGTTTTGTATAGCAAATCAAAAATGTGATCCTTAGGCACTCAGTAACAATTATGAAAACGTACCAGTACATCCTTCGGATCCAAAGTGTTAAGTCTATGGGGCGTCGTACGAACGTCTAACTGGAAAATCGTCTAATGGGATAATTGTCTAAAATCTGCCTGAATAAAAAATCTGGAAAAGCATCTAAAAGGAATATCATATAATGGATAATTGTATAATGGATAAACGTCTAACTGGATTAACGTCTAACTGCAGTTTCTGATGTTATATGTATAGCCGCAGCGAGCGCGGTAGCGCGAGCGAGGCAGGGATATTAGACGATTTTCCATTATACGAATTTCCAGTTAGACGCTTTTCCATTATACGAATTTCCTGTTAGATGAAATTCCATTATACCGTTTTCCGTTATACGTTCTTCCAGTTATGCGTTTTTCCAGTTAGACGATTATCCCTCGCCCCAAGTCTATAGCTCAAGTCGTACCAAGTTATTTAACAAAAAACAAAAATAAGTTCCAAAAAGATACTTAAGAGCAAGGAAATCAGAAAACTAAAACTTCTTTCTAAGCATTGCCCTTTCAGCACTAAGTCAAACTCAGGGGTCGAATATCCAAATTTTGATCCGGGTGCAAATTTGCACCCCAAATCTGTAACTGGGGTGCAAAAAAAGTCTTTGGAGTGCAAAACCAAAATGTGAACCAACAGTGTGGTCTCCTATTTTATATCCATTGAAAATTCTAACATTCAGCATCTCAATAATATGTACTGTTTTCCTGCACTTTGCTTAAAACTGACTCAACTTCACTGTTCAACTGAAAAAAATCTATACACATACTTTAACCAAAAGTAGTAAAAAATGGAGTTTAATTTCTTTGGAAGGAATGGTGTCACAGGAAATCTCATTCCAAGCTGTTTAAAATGCCGCAAACGGCAAGTCTGTAGCTTGTGTGGTTCAAAAGTTATGAAAAATTCTACTTTGGTGTGCAATTAGTTTTACACTCCAAGAGTTGCTTCTGGAGTGCAAAGTGTGATTTTGGAGTGCAATTTGCCCGTGTGCATCCGAATATTTCGACCCCTGCAAACTAGTAAAGCCTAAGTTTGTTAAGCTCTCATTTTTTTACAAAACAAAATGTCCAGTCTCGGTATAAAGAAAGATACACCCATTGTAGCCTCCGGGAACTGTAGTAAGACCGGTGTGCGGCCATCACATGGATACTACGATGAGTGTTTCTTTATATCTTCTCACTGCAGTTTCATTTCTCTTGGTCTAGTATCTGTATCAGATCAGACTGACAAAAGGTGGTATTGGTGTAATAGCCCTGCTGTTTAATTTTAATGAGCTAACAAAGTCTCGGCTAACGTTAAATGTCTCTCTTCTATTTCAGTTGATGCTCAGACTCAAGAAGAAGAGGTCATTGTTACGAGCAGTTCTTGCAGATTAGAAGGCCATGCTACCCGTGTGGTGGCACTTTGTTGGAGTCAACATGTGGATGGCCGCCTTGTTTCGGTTTCGTACGATGGATCAGCTCAGGTGCAATGCTTTACAGTAGAATTAAAAATAGTCTACACGAGATTGTTTCACTGCCTAGTTGTAGGGTTTGCACCTGTATAAGGTTGTATAACCCATTTTCACCCGTGTTCTGCTTGTGGTGTTGAGTGTTTTTCTTGGACAATTTCACTTTAGTACTGTATTGCGAATTTTTGAAGCCGAATGACGACTAATTTACTCATACCAGTAAATTTACTTATACCGTAAATCGCCTAATAAACGACCACCCCCTAAAATACAATCAAGAATCACGGCATAGCCTTGTTGGTGCTCCTCCCTCTCCTTCCCAAATCGTCATTTTTCTGCTAGAAATTGACTAAAAGCTTCACATATTTAACAAAATCAACTTTAAATAGATTGTTTACTCCAGCGTGTTTAGTTACTGCATCTTGGAAAAGTTGGCGATCATTCACGTTCTTTATCTGGTTTCATTCTAGCATTAACACAATGCCCTTTTCTCATTTATTCACGAATTTAGTTTATTAGATTGTCCCACCTCCAAATTCTAACTTAATTCATAGTTTAAACTATTTTATTACAAAATTAGTATCTGAATTGAAATTTTCCATAATAAAATGCACAATCTCAACACAAAAAATACATTTACCATATTTGCAAATTTTCTACAGCTTTTAATCTTGAATCAGTTCTTACTGTCTTCGTCAGCAGTATCAGCAGGAAAGCTGAATCAAAACACGGACAACAAAGTTCAGCGAGATGTAAACCGAAGTAACACGCTTTTTAGTAGGCCTGACGAAGACAGCAGGAATTGATTTAAGATTCAAAGCTGTCGGAAATTTGAAAATACGGTAAATTAATTTTTCATGTTGAGATTGTGCGTTTTATTATGGAAAATTTTAATTCTGAAGTGAACTCTCAATGTGTTTACAAGAAATTAGTAGGGATCGACCGAGTCCGGATATATCCGGGTCGGCGCCGGATAATGCGGTATCCGGCAAGATCCGGATCCGGCCATTATATTGAGCCGTGTACCGGTTGCAACACAACCAAAACTTGTCGCCGTAAACATGTTGCATGCCTCGGTAAAATAACTAAGCGATCTACGGGTATAAAAAATTGCAGATGTAATGATTACAGTGTAAATTAGTGCACAAAAATATACTTGGGATAATCGTATTAGGTTTTCATAACTAAAAAAAAAAAGTTGAAGTTCGACTACATAAATGCGCTTACGAAAATAATTCATCTTCCGTTGCAGTACATGGGATACCTTGAAACGATGGTTATTCCTCCATTACAGCGTTGTTTACGGTTTCCGAAATCCTTTTTTTAAAGTTTTTATTACTGTAGAAGTAGTTTAAAGTTGTTTTATTCCTAATTTATATTCGCTATCGGTGATAGCGATCAGTTTACGGCCGTCATCGCTCTCCCATTTCCTGCCGGCTGTCCGCCAATAGACGCGCACGTGCTAAGCTTCAATGGCTGTGACCTTGAATCGCTTCGCGTGACGTCACTTGCGACTGGCCCCCGTAGCGAGAGTGATCACGTGCTATACACGTGCAAATCGGGGCATCCCAGCTTTCCAACGCGACCAAGATGGCGGCCGTTTTTGTGTTGTTGAGTTACGACAGCTTGAACCAAGGTCTAGTTTCAGCAAACAAAAGCAATTTCACGTCAATTTTGACGATACGGCCAACAAAAACATCAATTAAGGTAATTAAAAGATATTAAATTAAATGAATCCAAAATAGGCGTGCCAAAGTACCTAATTCGGTCGGAATTAGGCTACACCTCCATTGTATGCAATGGCGATTTTTCTTTGCAAACGGTGCTTTGAATCGAAGTGCGTCGGGAGTTTAGAAACGGTTTTGAAGTGACGATAAATCGGGTTTGGACGCCAAGGGGTTAAATTCGAAAAGTAAGACGGTGTAATGACGACATCAAAAACTAGCAAAAAATAATAGCATGATAAACCAAAGATGACTTCCATGTTGCAAGAGTCGAGACAGTTTTGTTCATAAAATGAAAAAAAATACAACTTTTTTTATGTTGATTTCGTTCCTTTTTTTTTTTTTGCTTTCGGTCTTTGTTATACTGTACGCAATACAAAACGGAACGAAAACAATTTAAAGCAGTAAATAACAGACCTGTTGCGATTTTGATTTAGTTTTAATGCAACAAAAATTCAATAATTTTAATCTAAAATAAATAAGTGGACTACATAACTAGTTTCACAAATATTTCAAAATTTTGCTAATTATTTTTCGAAACAAAGCAGTAGGCTAATCAATGAGAAATCCTTCAACTAGAAAAATGTTTTCTGACTGATTAACCTAATGAGTGCTTTGACTGTTTCAAAAAAAATTTGCAGAATTTAGCAACATTGCAAAAACAGTTCTGTAGCCTACATGCAATTATACTATTCTGGTACTCAAATAGCGTAAGACTTCTACGTGTTTAATGTAAGAAAATAATGTGAAACAAAGAGAAAATCAACACCATAGCTGCAACTTATAAGGGGGGAAAAATAAAACGCCTTTATTTCGTTTTTGTGTGTGAATTACCCGGTATCCGGTACCGGTCCGGATCCGGCACCTAGATCCGGAACCGACCCGGCACTGACATCAAATTCTCCGGAACCGAACCCGGATCCGGCAAAACGGTATCCGGTCGATCCCTAGAAATTAGTATCACGAAAACAAATCCTCGTTATGTCCTGCACAACAAACAATATTAGACGAGTTTGATGGGACGTGCGCTACATGGCCATCGGCCCCATCCTTCCCAGGAGCTCGCATCTTAGTTGGCATTGGTTTCAACTTTGATGCAAGCTCCTAGATGCAGCTTAGATGCAGCTAACAAAAACCAAGGCCAACTTAGATGCAATCTCCTAGGACCGATGACCATGTAGCCCAGGTCCATCAAACTTTATTTAACATTGTCAGTTGTGCTGAACATGCATGGGTTTGTTTGCATAAAAAAAAATGAGTTTAAACTTTGAATGAAGTTAGAATTTGGAGGA
Source organism: Lithobius niger (assembly GCA_023313725.1). NCBI lineage: Eukaryota > Metazoa > Arthropoda > Chilopoda > Lithobiomorpha > Lithobiidae > Lithobius > Lithobius niger. Next base: position 52,091 of record JAHWFP010014809.1, on the reverse strand, counting down.
GGGATGATCTGATAAACTAAATTCTTGAATAAATGAGAAAAGGGCATTGTGATAGTGCTAGACTGAACCACCCAGACAAAAAAATATTGATTTTTCTGCCTACCCTTCCTGAACAGAAGTAAGATTAAAATGAATCATGAATTAGTTAGCATCCTTCCCCTTACCAAATTAATTTTTGAAGCCCATGGGTGTTAAACAGGCTATTTACAGAACTCAAACCAACTCGTAACCAATTAGGGGAGAAAAACGAAGATTTCCATCTAACCGGGAAGTGACACAACAGTTGCCAGTTTTTAAAAAGTTTATCCTACTGATGGAAAGTACTGGCTTTCCGAAAAATATTACTAGTATTCCTTCATTTTTAATCGTACGACAACAAACACTATGCAGTGTTTACTTTATGCTGGCTCATTTTTGTTGAAAGCGCAGGAAGAAAAGTTTTTATGATTTTTTTTAGTGGTAGATCACTCTTGTACAATTTTTGGTTAGATAATTAATATAAATATTTGACTGGTAAGGAAAACCACTAGAATTTCAGTTTGCGCATCATGGGGCCGTTGGTCTTTAAATGTACTGTACATAGGTCGGTTGCACGACACACCCTTGTTGCTTAAGGGATGAAGCTCCTAACAACTTAGCTGTGCTTTACTAGCTCGTCATAAAGCTAGATTTTAATTCCTGGACATGTTTTGTCATCTAGTGTAAGTGTACGTCATGGTGGGGAAGGGGTTAAGTAGTTTCTGTTTTTGATTAACCAAGAATGATAAACTATTAGCAGTGAAACCTTTACTGTTTAAACAGTGAACTTGTACTACAAACGTGGTTGGAAAAAATCATTAAAATTTGTTAGCTAAAATCGAAAGTTTGATACATGTGGAAGTTGTCTGGTCCTTGAAGATTTCATTTTAGTGTGTTCTTTCGTAGCATTTTATTTGTCGTATTTTATTTTGTTTTTTAAGATGATTGATGTAAAAATAATATTGCCTATCAAGCGAGTATATTTGTTTAAACATGGTATTTTATTCTTAGGTATGGTGTGTGATGACTGGTACTCCAATAGCAAATTTTAGAGGTCACCTGGGGCGCCTCTATACCACACAGTGGAGTCCGTTTGATCCTGATGTCATATTCACAGGTGGAGAAGATTTCACATTGCAGCAGTGGAAAGTGTCTGAGCAAAAGGACAAGCGACCTCCAGAATCAAAGTGTATGTATAGGGTCACAATGCGTTTCGTAAAAAACCGGCAATCGGCGAGTACTGTAGCTAATTGAAGCAAACATCTCCCAAAAATTACACAATACCACAAACCAGACATATGTATGTCTAACTTGAATTTTCGGT
>JAHWFP010014809.1:8174-50349 GCA_023313725.1 Lithobius niger | reverse complement strand
ACCGAAAATTCAAGTTAGACATACATATGTCTGGTTTGTGGTATTGTCTAATTTTTGGGAGATGTTCACAGTGTGTTTGTTGTAGTAGTATCATGTTAGGAATTAATATTTGTGTTTTACAATTTTAGTACAGTAGCACATAGGATAACAGATGGTATAGCCACTGAGGGGTGTTCAGATAACAAAATAATTGGGGTGTACTATTTTCGTACAAAAGGAAGAAATGACCAGGTCTGCACTGACACCGATACCATGGTATCGGAGAGAATTGGTATCAGTTTGCAGTATCAGTAAAACCTAACAATTTGATAATTTTGCCCCGATGTTGCAAGAAACATCTAACCTAACCTATTCCGATATCTTTTGGTCCAATGTTTAAGAAAGTAAAGTAAGTTGCATTTTTCATGTAGTCAAAAACAAAATGATTTAATAAAATTGTGGGTATCCGTTGTTTTAACATGACTTAAAACCGATGCCAGTGCTCTAATGACCAAGGCGATGCAGCCAAAAAAGGCTGATATCTGATGTCTGATGCCAACATCTGTGCGTCTCTAAAATTTCCAAAGTAGATAGTGCATTGAGGGTCAGAGAGAGCCATATTCCTGTCCCTGTAGCACCCTTTTTCCTCCAAACATGTGATGCAGTTATAGTTAATGTCCAAACCACTATTTAATTGAAGAGCAACACAAGAACAGTTTTACACATGTTAGGCAACCTGGCGGCAGTATCCCAATGCATGTCAACTGTCAAGGTAAAATGGGTTTGAGTGTTGTAAGGCATAGCGTGTACGATTCAACATTCGGACTGATGAGCAGACTACATCACTATCTGTGCTAGGATGATATCCATCATTATTATGACACTAAACTGTAAAATCATGATGTGAAAGGCAAAAATACGGTCCACGAATTCGTGAAAAGAAAGATGGCAGCGGTTTTCCGACTCTGCAGTAGCTTGATTGCTATGGGATTTTTAACGTTGCCAACATGGCGCAAGATGGAGGTGACATAATGTTTGCGCATGCATGAAAGACTGACATGTAGAAACATAAACGATTAAACCTATACCTGCGCCGTTTAGCGGTTTTGATGGCGGTTAGCGGGTTGTGTGTCGGCTAGAAAAGCAACGACCATAAGGATAGTTTCCCAATGGAAAATTGTGAAAAACACATAGAAATTCAATGGGTATTTGGCACATGATTTTTGATGGTGGGAATAAAAGAATCGTGGTACATTCGTCGGATTTAGCTGCATTTTACTATAGTAGTCAATTTGGTTGTTTTGTTGTAACCAGTTCATTGCATAGTGTATAAGAATCGGTAATTGCATATACAAAAATGTCGGATGATCGCATGAAAAATTAACAAACTGCATGTAACAAACACTGTTGATTTTGAGTAGTGACACTATGGGGTCCCTTCAAAATGCAATCATTGGTTGGCTCTCAGTTGTGAATGATGAAAAGCAAAGAATGTGTCGTTCGAAGCCGGGTTTTCACACTTGCCTCGTGGCCTTTCCCTCTTTGCTGTCGGCTATGTACGGAACAGTTCGAATTTCGGGTGCAAAGTCGGTGGACGAAGCTGTTGTCTTGATTGTGAAAGTGTGCGGTAAATTTTTTCCGAAATTTTTCCGAGTTTTGTTGAAAGTCGGTGTAAGGGTGCCAGCTCTTGTTCCCAAACTCGTGGAACCGTTAGAGATTATGACATGCAGTTCACGGCTCTTTGCTCTGGAAATCACTGAATATCTTCCTAGCTATCTTTTAACTGTTGGTTACTATTTTAAAAGTTTTTATTTTAATAATTATTGGACTTTTGAAAAAACAACACTATTTTTGAAAATTTGATGATACAATTTTGGACTTTATGAGATTTTATTAGTAACTAATAAGGATGCACTGATATCGATGCTGGATTGGATCGGTTGCCGATATTTGCGGTATCGGATCGGTATCTTTCGCTGAAATATCGCTTCACGCTAGTGTGGATTCACGTACATCATGAGTTTTCAAAGTAAAAACTAAGGCTGCACTGATACCGATACTGGATTGGATCGGTTGGTGATATTCGCAATATCGGCAACATTCACAGAAATATCGATAACTCTGGCACTGATCGAAATTACGACATGTGGTTCGTGGCGTTTAGCTCAGGAAATCACTGAGTATATTCCTACGTGTGTTTTAACTGTTGGTTACTATTTAAACATTTATTTTATTTTAATAATCATTAGACTTTGAGAAAAACTACATCATTGATGAAAAATTGAGGAAACAATTTTGGGTATCGGTGTCGCTGCCGGTATCGGCAAATTTTTTACAACCGGTAAAGTTGGCATCGGTACAGCCTTAGTAAAAACCATTTTGGGATTTTCGAACTCTGGGAACCGTTCGAGAATATAACGTGCAGTTTGCTGCTTTTTTGCCCAGGAAGTTACTGAATATCTTACTAGCTGTCTTTTATCTGTTGGTCATTATTTATAATAATTTTTAATTTTAATAATTATTGAACTTATTAAGACAACTACACCATTGATGAAAAATTGGGGATAAATTTGTAGAAATCTGTACCGGTATGGGCAAGAATTTTTAAACCCGGGTTTTTGGTATAGTTGGTAGCGGTGCAGCGTTAGTAACCAATATTGTTGTAAATTTCTTTTCTTCCTTTTTTTTTGGTTTGTGTTAGATATGAAAAATACTAAATTCAAGAAATCAAAAGGAGGAAAAGCAAAACGTGATGCACAGCGAGATGCTGAAAAAGAAGACGACGTCCCGGTGGATTCAGTCGAGGCCCTTCAGACGTTGTTAGAAAACCGTAAAGAAGAGCTGATATTGCAACAAGGTCTTCCAACGGCTGACGAGGCCAGTGACCCAACGAACTTACCTCCTTTGTCGAGTGCTCCTATTGCAGCCGAAGATGACGATGCAACACTTAAAGAATTGGAGCCTACTGTCCTAAATACAAATTCTAGTGAAGCAAACCAAAGCGACATTTCGGGAACGATATCCAGCAACAAAGGTAAAATAAAGGTCATATGTTATTATTTTCATTCTAAATTCATCAGAGTTGCCTAATGGGTGGATATCTTCTATATATTAAAAGCCTATAGAGTAAAATTTTTATGATTTCCGTTCCTGCATCTTCTCCATTAATATTTGGTGTGTGATGGTGCGGATGATCTCTATGGAGTGGTTTCCTTAAGCATGCATAGTTACACTTGGGGGGGTTGAAAGGTCTATTGCATGTCAGAAAGGAAGTGAACACTCGGTACAACACTCATTGGGACAAATTAGGGATGTGCGAGTAGAAAAATTATAATTCAAGTCGAGCCGAGTTTTCAGCAGAAGAATCGAGTATCGAGCCGAGTTAGAGTATTTGATAGAAATATTTTGTTTGCAAGTTTCTCTTTAATTTGTTAAGATAATAAGAACAAAGATGGTGCTTAGCTGACTGTGTTGGTAATGGTTTCCAGTTGTCAGGACATAACTTAAAAATGGTTTCAGTTATTGACTTTTAATCTGCATCACTAGAAACCTCTCGTCGAGATGATCGATTTGGTATATTGGAATGTCAAAATCGGTCAAAAATTGGTGAAGTTATTGCATTTTTGCCTAATTAAAGTTTTTCGAGTATGGATGCGAGCAGTGAGCCGAGTTCGAGTACAAGTTTCATACTCAGCTTGGCTCGAATATTTCGAGCATCGCACATCCCTAGGACAAATACTTTTCCTCCTCCAACAATACATGCTTGACATGACTGATAATTAAAACGAATCAACTTAACTAATTCCCTTTGCTTTACATAAAAAACATTGCCTAAAGCCATTAATCTGTCTTCCCCTCCTCTCCCCACTAAAGGAAACATTTACAGACCCCCCCCCTTCCCCAAATGTAACTGAACGTATGTATGCTTCAGGAAACCACTTTCCAATTTTGTGAAAAATGCACCAAACGTTCTGGATAGGTAAGAAAAAAAACCTGTTTCTTACTATTTGTAAAATACTAACCTCTAGTATGTGCTAAAATCGTTTTCGATTTGCTTTTCTAGCCGATTTTTTAAACCCCTTAAAAGTTTAAAACACCTGCAACACTTGCAATGCAATGAGGTTAGCCTATCTGCCACTTGGTGCGCAACAATCGTTGCCTCCAACAAGCCAGCGCCAGCCCAACAATGACACTTCGTTTTCGGGTACGGAACAGTGTAGACGTGTGGTTTTGGTCTGCTCTCTTTTTGTTTTTCGTTAGGAATCGCCGGCGTTTGTATTCCCTGCCCGAAATTTTCAATAATTAACTGCGTTGTATGTTGGAGTCGGGGAGATTTTCCCGTGTGTTCGTGCAAAAAGACCCCTCTGGGTATTCACCCTGCCTGTCGCAGGTGTAGGCTTTGTAATTTTTCTGAATCCAAGTGTAGTTTGTGTGATTTTATGGACATCAAACCTGGAAGAAATCTGACCAGCGTCGAGTGTATCTTGCAAAAAAAAAAAAAAAAAAAGCGCTGTTGGAGTTTGCCTCTGGATCTAAAACTCCTCTTGAGTGTCGTTTTGAATTTTTTAGCACTGAAATGTATGCCCCACTTGTGTTTTGTCGGCCGAAATTGTGCGGCTCTTCTGGGCCATGATGTTGCGAACGCGTTGGTTAGGCCTAATGTGGATGCAACCGAGGTTGTTTGATCATCGCCGGCTGTATCTTCCCTGCTGGTCCGGTCTCCGATTGACCCTGGAAAATTGGGATTGATCGTGGGAGCTGTGCGAGAAGCAAGTAAAATGGACTTTGGAATTAGAATGGACTTATTGCGTGAGGAATTAGCGGCCGAATAACGCAGTGCGTATGCCGAAGGTTTCGCCTTGCTGCGGGGGAAGATGGCGGCGTTTTTCGCGCAGGCAACACTCTTCAATCGCCAGTCGCCGATCGTGCCATCGTGTGCTGGAGAGGTGCTGCCATCTACTGCTGTCGCGGAAGAGGAGCGTTGTAGTTTTTGAAACTGAAACTGTTGTTGAAGGAAAGCTGCTTGTGGTAAGTAAATTGAATGAGGCTGTTGGCATAGGGTCTGTGGCTGCACAACGGCAGACGGTCGTGTCTGAACCGGAGCCGTTAGTGCTGGGCAATGTTGCAAAGGCGGATGTGCGATTGAAATGCAACAAAACTGTAAACTCCAAGGAGGGAGTTAGCCCAAAAATGTCTCGTGGCGGAGAAAACGCCAAAAAACGAGTCTTAGCCACTAAATCTAGTTCCCATAGTCGGGGAAAAGACCCACCATCGGAGCGTGGCGGCCACCACAAAGCTCCGAGTGATGCACCAAGTCTGATAGGCGCCGAAAAACGCCGTACTCAGACTTCAACAGATCTTCATCGGCGGCGTCATGCTGTCGAATCGCACGGGGTGCGGAATGATGATGGACGATCTCACAGCGTTCGAGAATCGCCAATCGGCAAAGGCCATGAATCGCCACTCGCATGAGGCTGTTGGCACAGGGTCTGTGGCTACACTACAGCAGACGGTCATGTCTGAGTCAGAGCTGTTAGTGCGGGGCAATGTTGCAAAGAGAGATGAGTGAAGGAAATGCAACAAAAATGAAAACTCAAAGGAGGGAGTTTAGCCCCAAAAATGTCTTGTGGCGGAGAAAACGCCAAAAAACGAGTCTCAGCCACTATGTTGGACATCATGAAGACATGCAGTGAAGCTATTACGATTAACTTGCCTGAAAGATAACTCCAACCCTAGTGGTTCGATTTTCATTCTGTTTTTTTGCTTTGGCATTCGCTTACAGTTCTGTACAACTTTCTAATTTACACCACTGTTCTACGGCGTGTAGTTTAAAATTTAGCATCATGATGACCTTGAACGACCATTCCAAGGTCATTTTAGCTAACATCATTACATGTCCCCCGACCCATAGTATATGTATGTATATTTTCGTGGGTCTCCTCATAGTAGATTTGGAATGGCAGTAGGCTTCTCCAAACGTTTGCACCACCCTGTTTATCGTAAACAAATCGATAAGGTAACAAACAGGCCCATTACAGTGTCGTGGTGAGTTCGGTATCTACCACTTAGGTTTCATAGGGGCAAAGGCCGAGGACGGGGTGCCTATGTTCTCACCGTCATCACACATGGATACGTTCTTTCGTTCCTTTCCCTGCCGTCTCTAACCGTGGATCCACCACCCTGGCTACAGAATAATCTACCCCCAACAAGCTGTTGGAAGCAGAAGAAAAGAAGCTTGTCGCCAAACACCCTGGGTTTCTACAGCCCCGCCCACGTAATCCCAAAGAACAACGGGCGGCACTTTGCTGCTCTTCAACCTTTGCCGCCTCAATTCTTTCCTGGCAGTGGAACATTTCAAGATGGAGACACCATTGTTGTTTCGGGGTTCCATGATTCAGGGAGAATTCACCGTTTCAATCGATCTGGAGGGCACATATGTAGTTATGTACACATTCTACTCCATCCGTCCGTATTTCACGTGTTTGTGTTGGGCCAACCTACCCGCACTACCACTTTCAGATGATGCCCTTCGCGTTAGCCACTGCTCCCCCCCCCCGACCCCGGCCATGTTTTCACATCTTCTGTTCTCCACTCTGTAATGGGTTTCCTGCACAGTCAGAAGATTCAGTGCTGCGTTTACCTAGACGACTGGCTTTTCAGAATGTTTGCTCGTAGCTTTGTCTTCCAAGAGCTCACATTGTGCCTTTCACTGTTCGCGGTTCTGGGCCTGGGAGTCAACGCTGCAATGTCTTGCTTCCCGCGGAGATAGAGATAGATGTTGTCAACTACTCGATCCGTCCATCCCCAGAGAGGATTTTCGAACGTTGGTCCTGGATTTTTGGGGACTTGGGGGTCAGTCATCGATCACCTGGCCTCTTTGTGCAACGCTTATCCCTCTCGGTGCCTGGAGGATCAGGCCCATGTATTGGTTCCAGAGGAAACTATGGTTTCCTAAACTCTCGTGGGAGGAGCCGAGTCCTCTAGTCGACCTTCCTTAGAATTCTCTTTGCTGGTGGCTTCGAACAGACGATGTCTCTGCGGGTGTTTGGGTTCACACCGTCGTTCCAGATCTCCTTCTACTTACAGACAAATCGACGTTGGGATGGGGAGCCTACTAGGGATGGGTCGGTTTCATTTTTTTTTTGACTTCGGTTCTGGTTTCAGTTTTCATGCCCACAAAACTGCGATTTCGGTGTTGGTTTTTGCCATCCTCCACCCCAACCAGATATTTCAAGTTTTTTTCTTGTAACAGTAGTTTTACTAGCTTCTGACCTGCTCCTGCTTTCACTTCCAGCAGCGGCATAGACCAAGGGTCTAGCGGTGGCACCATTTTCCTTTGCTATTTTCTTTTTAAACGACCATTCGGTTTCGATTACCGATCCATCCGTAGAGCCCACGTGGATGACCTCACAGCGTCAGGAACTGGAGGAGAGGACCCTACATATAAACATATTGGAACTTCGAGCCATCATTTATGCTGTGACTAAGTGGTTAGCTCTCCTGCAGGGCTGAACAATTGCAGTCATGTTGGACAACACTACAACCGCAGTCTGAGAACATCTTTTCAACTATAGTTTTTTTTCAAGAAAGAACGGTTTGCCTTATATGGTCATTATGCGGCGATTGATTAGGCTTACGTCATCGGCCATGACGTCATCAAATTAAGCGCCAAACAGTTAGTCCAATATGGCGTCATTTTCGGATCGCGTAAGCGTGAACAAAAAGGGAGAAACGTTTCATAGCCAAGCAAGGGGAATAGTGTGGAATGTCTTTCATTACTTCGAGAGCCAAGGAAAAGATGCTAATGTTTGTGATCTTCTAGAACGAACTGCATCGGCAACGAAAGTCTCCATTTATACAGTGAAAAGATTGTCAACCGCGGAAAAGCTGCATTATTAGCCAACGGAACGGCAGCAATAGCTGGCCGGCCAATGTTCTGTACGTCGGGTAAGAAGCGACCGCATCCATCGCCTGTCACTGACATGAGTTTAAACTGCCTATTCTTTGAGCTACTGTAGGAGAAATCTGTCAAGGTAGTAATTATTCTACATTGATAGCATTTATTCGAAGCTAATCTAAAAAAATAAGAGTTTAAAGGCAGCAAGTCTTCTTTACGTCGAATAGAGCTTTCGAGACTGAAAATGAAGTACGGCAAAGTTGACATGCGTAAATTTTATATTGAACGACCTGAAATTGTTGCCCAACATCAAAGGTATGTACGTCAAATTAAACAACTACGCTCAGAAAATAGGACTCTCGTATATCTTGATGAAACGTGGGTGAATGCACACCACGGAAGGCCAAACAATGGCATAACCACAGATGAAATTAACATTCGCGGCAGGCAAATTCCGACTGGGAAAAGGCAGCGTTTGATTCTGTATCATGCGGGAAGCAGCAACGGCTTCGTGCCAAATGCTATGCTTTTGTTCCAATCCAAGACAAAATCCACAAATTATCATGATGAAATGAATGATTGGATGTTTTAAACAATGGTTTGTGGACCAGCAGTTGCCAAACATTCGTTTTCCAGCCATTAGTAGCTACTCCATGAATTTCTACTCATGATGTGTTTTCAGAAGCCCCCTTGACTTGGCTACAGTAATATTTTGGAGCAAAACTGGCCCTTTTCAGGGCCACCAAATGAACCAGAAGAGAATTTAAAAAACTTGTTCGAATGAAATAAAAGATATATATGATAATTTTTCTTTCATTCTCTTCTTCCAGCCTCTTTAAGTTTTTTTTCATTCTCCCCCCCCCCCCCCCCCATGATTCACACACCCTTTTTAAAGTTAACTGTAAAATAAAATTGGGCTGGCCACACATATTTCGGAGAATTTCGATGTTTTCTTTATTCATCTTTGAAGAGTAGACTTTTATTTTTCATTCTTTTCTTCCCCCCCCACCCCCCCCCCCCCCAAAAAAAAAAAACGCCACACAACTTTTTTTTTAAAGTTAATTGCAAAATAAAGTTGGCTGACCACACTTTTCGGATAATTTCGATGTTTTCTTATTCATCCCACCCTTAAGGACTCAACGCTTTATGCACTGTAATAGCTATTCGACCAAGCGTTCGCAAAGCATGCCGCTGAAAGGCGCACCAAAACGCAACATTCGTTTGGCAAGCAGGTAGCTGCAAGGCGCACCGTATCTAACGAAAAGAAGCGATGATTCAGATTATTTATAAATGTTGCTTCTTTTTTGAAGGATAGTACCGTATAGTTTCGCCTAAGGAACTTTTTTTAACACTTAACGCCCTGCCCTTAGTTGCGCAGTTATAACGCTCAGTCCTGGGCAAAATCGATCAATTTTGAAAATTCGCCCAAAAAAAAAACAAATTAACATAAAGGTGTGGAATTTTTGTAAAAAACAATCCTTATGGTTTATGTTTCATGAAATCATAATTAGATTTACGTGGGTGTTCTTTGGAATATTCTAATTAAGGATATGCTTTACCCATTTTTAGAGAAAATAAAAAGTTTCGAATGACGCCATCTTTGTTACGGATCAGCCATCGCTTTGGTGTAATCTTTATTCGTATTCAAGTTACATATTTTGACACTAGAGGCCACCACCAATCAATGGGCTTGGCCTTGACAGCTTCAGCTTTGATTCAGTGCAATCCCCAGCCCCGTAGTAATGCGGGCTGATTTTACACTGCCCGTAATAATACGGGCACAGGACTCCACGTGATGTTTGCACGCCCGTAGTACTACGGGCTTAGGGCTTTAAGTGTTAAACTAAAATTAGGCCAAAAAAATCAATGAGTACAAAGATAAGAGACTCCCACTATCAAAACATGTTTTCACTCTTGAAGGAGAAGCCTTAAGTGAAATCACTGACGAAAGAGACCTCGGCATATGGGTGACAAAACAACTGCATATTCTGGAAGCAATGTGCTATGGCTGCTGCCAGCATCTTCAGACTTATTGGACTCTTAAATTGGATGCCAACACATTTTATCTCTTACACAAACTACACAAAAAGCAAACCAAGTTAAAAATGGCATGTTTCATGTTTTTTGTTGCAAAATGTTAATGATATTAATCATATTATTGCGATTATGACACTTTGCATGCCTGCATTAATAGAATTGCCAGATTTGCAAGGCTTTCTTGATAGTATGGCTTTTAGGTAATATTTTGTCACGTTGCAACCCCCGTTTCCTACTTCCCCACCAGGCATGCTAGTCACGTGGCCTGACTACATTCCTCCTTGTAGTATAGTTTGTTCCACATTATGTTTGCAGGAAACTGACTGTAAGATGCCACGTTTCCTTGTACTATGTGTGCAAAAAAACATGTAAACATCACACTCGTAGACTCTTACAATAACTGTGTAGTCTATAGTCTACGTGTGATGACTGATATCTACATGTTTTTGCACTCATAGTGCAAGGAAACATGGCGTAATACAGGCAGTTTCCTGCAAACATATTGTGGAACAAACTAGTTGTAGTGGCGACAGCATTGCTTTGTCTGCAATTCAACTTTTGGACTTTGTTTCAGCTCTGCAGCAAACAGAGTGCAGAGTAAATTGTTATTTGAACCGCAGCAAGTGTACTACTTGAGTTATCCTGGGTGTAGTGATCGTGAGACCACTACAAATTAGCGCCTGAACAAGGACTCGAATCCCGGGCCCTTACGTTTTATCAATTTCAGCTTACTAAAGCTGCACTTACACATTGAAGCAGAGCATGCAATTGGGTAAACTTCATTACATGATTGTTTATGAAGCCAAGCAAGTGGATGGAATTAATGGGGATATGACCTGATCTGATCTGTAGGGGTAAGATAGGTAGGCAGCAGACAAAAAATAACTGTTTGTATGTGAAGGATTATAATTGTATTTTAGGCTTTGTCAAAAGAGCATTTATCAAAGTTCAACTTTAAAAAAAAAATTTGTTTATGGCAGAGGGATAGCATTATCTGTGCTTCCCCCCCCCCCCCCCAACCCGTCTCGGTCCCTCCTCGCTCCGGCACTGCTGCGGTCCCATACAGCATTGTGCCAGCGTACTAAAGCTGTACCCCCCTCGCAATGTAGGAAAAAGAATAGCCCAGGTACCCTCCAACTCTTGGTGAAAGTAAAAGGAAGAATGTGTGACATAGTAAAATTATTTTAACATGAAGAGAAATTCTTGCCGAAGAGTTTCTTATTTATTTTGATTCTTCTTTAGGTCATTCTTCTAAAAAGAAAAAGAAGAGAGTTTACAAGTCTATGCTTCCACAGTCAGGAAAACTAGAAAACCGTGGAAAAGTTTACTTATTGGAGGACATTGAACTACTAATAGATCACATCTCTAAAGAACAAAAGCCGAATGAAAATTCTGAGCCATCATACAATGGTGATAGTTTCAATGGTGAAAAGCCAGGCACGCTTTCAGCATCAACTGATGGACTAATTAAGCTCGGTGGAGAAGAGACTGCTCACTTGGGCGTGTTTGGTAACCGGGTAGATGCCATGAACACTTTAAAGACTGAGGCAACCTACCACCGAGAACACGACAATGTTGACTTCGCGATCCAGACTGAGATTTGGAGAGGAAATGTAGCTACTGGACTAAAACTTGCCGAGGAGGAAAACAGTGTCTCGGACTGGATGGTAGCTTTAGCGCCACTAGCATCTCGGACGTTGTGGAAAACCATGTGCCAATCATACGCTGACCAACTGGTGAAGGAGGGCTCTTATAATCAAGCTGTGTTGTATCTACTTGCTATTCACAATGTTTACGGTGCCATCGACGTGTTGAAAACTCACATATCGTACAGAGATGCTGTGATATTGGCTAAGGCGAGGTTGTCTCCAAGCGACCCAGTTCTAACGGAGTTAACCTTGGAGTGGGCCGCTCAAGCCACGAAGGATGGAAAATTTGAATTAGCCGCCAAGTGTTACTTGTCTTTGCAAAACTTTCAGCAGGCTTCAGATGCCTTAGCTAAGAAGTCGGATGCTAGTTCCCTGAAGGTAGCGGCCAGACTTTCTGCTTTAGGTGAAGACTACAATAGAGCTATTTCCCTCGCCCAACAAAGCCTGACGTTGTTCTTGATCGAGGATGACTGGGAAAGCGCAAAGGAAGTAATTACCCATCACGGTGAATTAGAGGTGAGTGTTCTTAACTTCAGTGATGGTGAACAAAGTAAAGTTTTTCCTTCAGAGTCCATGTCAGTATTCCAGTTTTATTGTACTTCGGCTGTACTGAACAAAACAATTTAGACCAATCTTAGTTGATTTTAAAAGGAAATTGTTGAAATTTATGGCGCATACTTTGCTACAGTATAATGGAGATTTTTTACATTTGGTGAGAATCTGGATCTGCTCTGGTAAATCTTGAAAATTACCCAGTTCCGATGCGTATTTAACAGAAGTAGGTTTTTTTCTCAAAATCTGAGTATTTTCGACAACACACTACTTGTTGTCTTCTTCAGGCTGTCAGGATACTTGCCTCCACACTTTCCATCAATGCCACTGCATCACTGATGTGGTCTGCAGTCTGAAGGCAACCAGTAGTGTGTTGCTGAAAATTTGCACGTTTCGAGAAGAAAACTGGATTTTTTGGTGCAGCAATGAACTGTATTTGTCACGAGCATCAATCAAAGTAATTTTACTGAAATTACGGTATTAGAAAAGTAGGTTTGGCCGATCCTTAATTATAAGCACTTACAAACGTTTAATGACGAGATGGAAATTGATGTTATAAAAACACCCGGCATTTTATAGGTTACCTGGGAAGAAAAACGAGGTGTTAAAGAGAAGTCTGTACTGTATTATTAGAGATCCTGTGCCTAAAAGATGAAGTACATAAATAATTTCTGCCATTGTCCAAAGAAAAATGTCAAAGCTGTGTCAGAAACACTTACATAGAACTTTGTTTCAGGTGTACAGAAACGTGGTTATGCTTCATGAAATATTGCAGATCGAACTTGGCAAACTTAACTCCAATGAAGGCTGGTGGGCAACTCGCAATCCGGATGTTACAGCTTCATTACAAATTTGGAATTCGTATCACATCGATGGAAAGCCGTTTCTCTGCGCTGTTCTTCAGGTTTGGATGGCTAACGGACTGGTTTCTTTGAGCAAACCTGAAAACGCTGCAGTTGCATTGGAAAAGCTAAACAAACACGAACACGGCTGGCAGCAGCCGCGCACAATTTCTCAGGTCAGTAAATATTAAGAAAACGTACTGTTGTGTGCTAAGTCTGTTACATCCACATTCTTCAAATTATTTACTAGGGGACGTTCAAGTATTACGTCATCAAGAAAATGGCCATTTTTAACCCCCCCCCCCCCCCCTCGTCATCAATTGCTCAACCCCCTCCAGTATTACGTATTAAGTCATTTTCCCCCAGCAGGGGTGTTTTCCATATATATCCACGGTTTTTCTGAGGACTATTTTTTCCCGTATGTCCACCCCTTTTACTGGGATAGCGATGCTTACGTCATCTACTGACCAGCCCCCTTCCCCCATCCCCCTCGTCAGCAATCATTACCAGTAGGCAAACCCCCCTCCCATCTCTGCCTTCCTAATGACGTAATACGTAACGTTCCCCTATTATTATCAGTGCTTACATGCAAGGCTGTTGAAAAAAATTTTTCTTACGCGCTGCCTCACCGACTACCGTAAATCGCCTATTACGTCCTGGCAAAGCAAATTCCTAATCCCCTACATTAAGGTAAAGGAGTTATTTCCTCCCCTCCCCTTAAATTAATATTTTTTTTCGTTTCTTAATTAACAAAAGCATCATACATTTAACGAAATCCACAGCTTAACATGTACTCTAGAAACTTCCATTTTCATCGTGTCGATGCTGTACGTAATATTAAGGATGGCTGTCAATGAAAAGGGGAAAAACAAATGCCACACTCCCTGCTGACTCACTTGACCCTGGCGTGGCCTTTCAAACGTTGTTCAAACGTTTGACAATCAAATGGGTAAACGGGTCAATGGTCAAAAGTGTAAACAGTCAAATAGGTCAACCAGTTCAAACCTTTTTGACTTTAAAAAATTGGCCTTTTTGACCTTGTTCAAACTACGATTTCATTATCATCAATAAACAATTTTTTTAGTAGTATGAGAGGGAGTTGACCAGTAACTTAATTTATGTCTTATTAAATGAAACATCTGATAGTTGTTGTAATGAGGTGTGATTGTACGTGATGATCGCATAATCTCTAAATTTTCTGTCATGGAGTAAACGCCCTCCCCTAATTTGTACCAAATTTACTGCGAACACCCATGGAGTTTATTAGTAGGCAATTTACAGAAAAACTTGCTGTGTAGTGTTAGTGGCCCCAAACTACTCGGTGCGTACCATCAGCATTATTATTTAACGATATCATTTTACACTACTACTTCAAAAGTGGCGATACTATTGCCAACATTGTTTATGTAATAAATCTGTTTGCATGCGCAACAGGGTGTGCACTCTGCCTCTACAACCACAATCCACGCTGTCTGTCACATTTATTGCTTGTGGTAAATGTCACTTCTTACATACATTACAAATGGCAACGAGGACAGGTGTGGAAAACCGGCAACTGGAGTGGCAATGAATCGACATTCTTGATAATATGTATAACACTTCACCACCAGTACGACCAGGTGCATGGTTTGGGAAACCAGGGAGGGTTGGAAACAGATATTGTCATTGCAGCGCTTAAGAAAAAGGTCAAAAAATGGAGATGGTGGTGTGCGTTTACAGGTTCAACGGTGAATTGAATGTTTGGGTGAATGCTATTTGAGTAATGCGAATACCATTCACCCAAACATTGAATTCACCATTGAACTAGAAAACGAACACCACCAACTTACATTTCTTGATGTTCTCGAGCGCCGCAATGACAGTATCAATTCCAACCTTTACGAAATCAACTCAAACTAGCTGCACCATTGATTTCTCCTCCCACCACCCCATGTCCATCAAGAAGGCATTTTACAAAACTGATATTAAACAAGCAATAACCCGATCCATCGACCCTTCGCTCAGTCACCACCCTCAAGAACAAACTACCAAGAAAATACCAAATTTCCTGATAAATGCCTGCAATCAGTCTCTGAATCCATCCGATGTATCCCCGGCAAGGTCAACATTTTCACAAGATTCTCCACCCCCCACTCACATCAAACTGATTTGACCACGACCGCCCCCATCCTGCGGTCTAATGTTGTATACCGTGCTCCGTGCCTACAGTACCCCACCTACATGGCCACACAATACGCTCAGTAACAACTCGAAACACTGAACACAAATCAGCTGTACAACAATTTGACCTTAATGAATTGAAATGAAGCACCGTCGAAAATTCATGCTTGTTGAAAATTAGCGGAAACGTGTTTTCCCAATACTTTTTGAAAATTGCGTAAACATGTCCCTGTGTTGCAATGAAGTCTTATATTATTTGCTGACAGTGTGCATATCAAGAAAACAGTACAGACGCATATAGCCAAATAAGATAAAAAAACACGAGTTTAGCTACGAATTTTCGGTAGTTTATGTTGAAATAGTGAATATTTACTGGGTGAATGGACTGTAAGTACTTGCTACTGAAGTGGACGATTAGCTCAAAGCAAGGCTCATTCCCAATTCACTCCTTACTGTATAGCTAGGGACTAGGCACAATAGCATTATATATAGAGCATCAGACCAAGGTTACGTGTTGTGACCTCCGCTTTAACACTGGTGGTCCAACCGTTCAGTTTAACCACCCAACACCAAGTGAGGATTCGTCGTCTCAGCCCTTCTTTTAAAGGTCCGAGAACAATAGAGAATCCCCTGAGCCATTACGTCACGTGACGGGCGAACAGGCGCAATCCGGTCCTGACTGGTTTAACAATAGGACACGGCTCGCTACCCGGATGCTGGCGTTGGTCCAACTGCCATGTGTGCATGGTAGTTAGCTGTGCGCAGCATCCATGTTTAACGGCAAGGTGCACTATGGAGCGGCCTCTCCGTAGTTTGCGTTGCCGTACATGTAAACCCGTTACAGGACAAGCGCTCTTAGATGACACTTGTTTTGAATATCGGACTTAAGCAGCATTTTGAGGCAGTCCAGTTAATCTTGTGGTTGGATTTGCACCATAGGGAGCAACTCCATTCATTTTGTGCGCTTTCTGTTTGATCACATGTTTGCTAATCCTTCTTTTTCTAAGAACGCTTGAGTGTCGCAATTAACCATTTCTAAACCACTGGAATTACTTTGATGAATCTCCAAGAGCCCGCTTTTCCTCGTATCGATAAGATCATTGCACCTGAACTCACTGCCCTTCACTGCTAAATGTAGGTCGTTCATCAAGTCCACCTGTGATCCCTGTGGAGAGATGGCAGCACAGATGATTTGTGAGAGTAGCCTGGCGGTTGTTTCAGATGTATATAGTTTACTATATAGTTTACATGTAAACTTGCTGTTCTAGTTTCTGTGACATTTGCCAGTTGTGGGTTGTTATAGAGTAGTTTACCGTGTACAAATTTACTTACTATCTGCAAAATACTAACTTTCAGTAATTATGCTAAAATCGCTTATTTAGGCTTTTCCACGCTCAATCAAAAATAAAATCTCATATTTTTTCCCCGTACGTCAGTTACACTTAGTGCCCGCCAGTGCGCTGCTCTGCATTCTTGGAAAGGGAGCTGCCACCCCCTTTACGATATATCACATTTGTGCATGTTGGTGAAACAACTTGCGTTGTTTACCTGCTCACGTTACCATCGCCGCCATTAGTGTGGATGAAAGACGGACTAAAGAAAACGCAAGACGGATAGTTACCCCGCTTGTATGTGTGGAAAATGCCACGAGACGTAAAGAGACGTAAATTACCGAAACTTCGTAGCAAACTATTGTGTGTATGTCTGCTTTTATTTGGCTATTGCGTACATACTGTTTCCTTAATTTGCCTTGCCAAAATAAGATGCGCCTTTCGGTATTTCAAGTGAGCATGCCAACATAGCTCACAATTATTTATTGATTTGTTCTGTATTTGTTGTGCGGGATTTGTGTAACTTGCTTGGTGGCTTGTTGATTTAGCAAAAGTTGTGTGCAGCATTGTTCTGGCAGGAAACAAGGGCCATATTCTTAGTGTAAACTTTGTTTGTTTGTTTGTTTGTTTAGATGGGGCATCGCACTTCTGTTGCGTTAACAAAATCCCTCCTCGCAGCTGTGAGTGGCAATGATATACAAGCCATGTCTCATATTGTTGAAGCTTTAGCTTTGAGTTTTAACGGTGAGTTCAAGCAGTATTTCCAGGCTTTGTGTCGGCTTCTATTGCCAACTGGAATTTTGGACGTAAGTGGGATTCTTCCCGTTGATCTACAGATGCAGGATCTACAAATGCAGGATTCACTAACATCTTCCCTAGATAGTGTTAAAGCGTACTATAGTGTGGCAGTACTTCAGGTATTGGTGCATGCCGCGATGGTTACCACTGACCTAAAAGGTGGGAGTGGACTTTCGTGTCCAATTGAAACTGTTTCAGAAATGGTGTTGACGCAGTGTTTGCAAGGGACTATTGTTTTGCCAATCGACAGCCTTCACAACGGTGCAGAAGGCATACCTTTCATTGATACGGACGAGGAATCCGGTCATAGCAGTGAAACCGTAAACAGCGAAGAAGATTTAGTTCACGAAGTACAGAAGCACCTGCTTGTTGATAATCGAGCAAGGGTGTTCGTGCTTGAAGTACAGTTGGAATGTATTAAACAAGCAAATGCCCGGTTGGCAGCCAAAGAGAAAATGTTGAAGACTCGCAAATCAAAGGAACGTTCGCGGGACAGCATTCAAGATCCGTTGAACCAAGCTGCTGAGGTTACACCACTTAAGCCAGGACTAAGCACTAGTGCCAGTGAAAATACTGAAAAGACAGTCGATTATGGTGAGAATTTGAACGAACTCGAGACGAGAAGTGAAGATACGAGTGAAAGTGGTGTGGACAGTGATGTTGTTTTAGAATTGAGTAGTGGTAACATCAATAGCAATTTACCGTGCTCAGTACGTTATAATCAACCCAACCTTACCAGAAAACTGTTAGAAGTAGAGATGAAGCAGACAGAGGATCAGCTTGCGGCGATGCGCTATGATCAAGTAAGTTTGGTTATTGAGTTTCTTATGCACAACCTGCAAAATGAATCGATTATCACGACTGTATTAGAAAGGATCGGTTTTGGCTATCCGATCCGATACCGACGGTATTGGTGTCGGATCGGCAAAAAGCTCGGATGAGATTCTTCCTTCTTTAGGAAGATTTCCTCCTTTTTTGAGCTTTGCAAACTACCTAAAAATGCATTAAAACACTTAAAAACCTACAAGATTAATCTATTTTATTCCCTTTTCCTACTTTTTCACTCCGAGTTAATCTCATCCCCGAAAGAGTGGTATTGGTGCAGGCTGTGTGATTTTTTTTTTTAGACACGGCTCTGCTGGTTTTAAAGAAATTACAATTTAACACTTTGGCTACCGAGTACCGATGACATGTAACGTCGTGCTAAAATTCTGACACAAACCGTTACGTCATGTAAAAATTTCAAACACAAGCGTGTTAGTGATAAAATCCAACAAGAAAGTAAAAAACTTAACAATCCCCACAATTGGATGGTACTACAGTGACCTTTCAGTTCAGCTATTTGCAAACATGTGCTATCTTTCCCACGCCTCGGGGAATGGTAGCACAACATCCGTTTTGTGCAATCTAGAACTTGCTTCGCGAAGGTTCCATTCTAGGTAATACCAGCCTACATTTCATCTAGGAAATAGAAGCCTAACAGGTGTCTCAGGCAGGCTGTTAAACCCTCCCCCCAAAACACACTAAACATCAAATTCAGCTTAGCAAAAACCCCTAACAAATCTATCCAGATCTAACAACCTCATGCACAACCATCCCAAAGTACTTTGTAGTTTATTATACTATTACCCATAATATAGAGAACTATATTATAGAGAACTTGTACAAAACAACACTGTCGTAGAGAGAACTCAAATAGTCCAATCAACTCGGTAAACTACAGAACTCAATAACAATTTACAAATGGATAATCGCTGCAGTATGTAGCTAAACAGTACTAGTAGAATGTAACATGAACTGAACGGAAGAATTGCCCCAACAGCACTAAAGCAAGGAGGGGGACCAACAATGTACAATAACCCCCTGGTGCTTGCCATCGGTTACGTTAGTGTAAATAATAAAATGCTAAAAAGGTTATGTCTGCACAGGGTGGTCCACAAAAACTGATGACCCTACATTTTCTAAGTCCAACTTTTCTAGTTAGCACCCCTCAAAACCAGGACAGAAATCAAATGAAACTTAGAGATTTGTTTGTCTCCTGGTTCTGAGGGGTGCTAACTAGAAAAGTTAAGACTGAGAAAATCTTGTCAGTTTTTTGTGGACCATCCTGTACTCACAAATAATAAATTCTAAAAAGGTTATACTAACCTTCTGTTGAGGTGTACTAGGAGATCCACCCTCTTCCTTCCACCATTCGATTCCAGTTACGAATCGCCTCACCATGACCGACGATTAGGGTAATTACAATGCCAGCCAACCATTGAAAACGCTGCTTGTACTGCTGCTGCTGCTTTTGCTGTAAACGATACTGCTGCAAAACATGAAATCTCAACCGAATACAATTTCGTCTGCTGCTCCTAGTAATATTAAGACGGGTTGCTTAGTTATGTGTTTCCCTGCTTCCTGTGTTATTGTTGCATGTATTGTTACGTCCTCCTTGGATGGCTCCTTTCTTGGTAACACCAGCCTACATTTTGTCTAGGAAATAGATGCTTAACAGGTGTCTCAGGCAGGCTGTTAGAATAAACTTGAACAAATTTTTGCGGTGAGTAAAAAAGCACATAAAACTGAACTAATGACACAAAAGATCATTCTCACATATTAGAATGGTTAGCTCAGTACCTGAAAATAAAGTAGTGCAACTCATCAGTCGAAACCAGGTTGAAAAAACATAGAATCTCTGTGAAGAAACTTGTCAACCCTGGGCTTAACTTATCCAACCTTTGTTAAAAATATTTGTAGGATATTAGTATTGTTACGATGCTGCTTTTTCACTATTATCCAAAAATACTTCCCTTTAGTTGTGAGCTTAACATTGTTTAGTGCTGTTATGATGCTGTTTTTTCACTACTATCCAAAAATACTTCCCTTTAGTTATTAGCTTAATATTTTTTAGTACAAAGTTTTGTACGTTATTAGTGTTGTTATGATGCTGCTTTTTCACTACTACCCAAAAATACTTCCCTTTAGTTATTAGCATAATACCGTGTAGTGCTAAGTTTTGTATGATATTAGTGTTATGATGCTGCTTTTTCACTACTATCCAAAAATACTTCCCTTTAGTTATTAGCTCAATATCGCTCAGTGCTCAAAAACTTTAAATTTCATTTTAAGAGGTTTCCATAGCTCTCCATCTGGTTGCGAAAATACTACCTCCCAGCATGCAGCGCCATTCAACTCCACATTTCGTCAGCATTCGACCCAGTAGGTCACATACCAGATTACTCAGACCTTTGAATCCACGGCCTCATTGGGAGATGGAAACTCATGCTCTCACCAGAAGATTACGGGAGACAAGCACCCTTGGTGTCGTAAGCGTAGGAGTTGTCATTTCGTGGAAGACCTATGTGAGATTTGTTTGTGTCATTCGGCTCAGGAGCAGAAGCTAATTTCTATATGCCGACGAAATATACGTTACCTGGAATTCAAGCATTCTCCCTTCCCTAATGCTGCTAGTCTAGAGATAAAAGTTATGGAGCCCGCCAGCTTCGCAGCCCTGTAAAATCTTCGCTAGCGACTGTAGTTAACATCTTTTCTTGTATACAGTCCGACTGGATCGGACGTGCTGTTCTTGCTCAGGTGCCGGCACCAAGCTAAAGTAATCCGGTACTCGGTTTTCTCCGGTACTTATGAATGAGATGGTAGGCTATCTGGCATTATATTGCTGAGGTGCAAACCTGATTTTTAAATAATATATTGAAAAATGTGTTTTGTTGTGTAACGTGTTTACATGTACGGCAATGCACATGCACGCAGTTAGCCCCTCGTGCTATGCGTCTTGCCGTTAACATGGATGCTACGCGCCGCTAGCTACCATGCACACATGGCAGCCGGCCCAGCGCCAGCATCCGGGTAAGCGAGCCAGTCCTATTGTTCTACCAGTCAGGACCGGATCGCGCCAGTTTGCCGTCACATGACGTAATGCCTCAGGCAAGAGCCTATTGTTCTGCCCCGGGCCGCTCGGGTATAAAACGGGACAGCTTCGACAGCTCGAGCTAATTGGTGTGTGGTGGTCAGACCTGCAAGTCGAACCACCAGAGCTGATCAGGGCAGGACAAGGGGGCAATCCTTGACCTACCGCCTAATATGTAATGCTAAGTGTGCAGTCCCCTAGCTGTACAGTAAGAGGTGAACTAGGATTGGGCATTGTGTCTTATGAATAATCTCCATCTCCTTAGCAAGCACTTACAGTTGATTGATCCCCCCACCCCCGATTTAAACTTAATTAAAGACGACATATTTGATAAAAAATATAAAAAAACATCATCTTAAATTTATAGTTTACTATCCAAGTAGATTTTCAAATATTAACAAACCTGGTTGTAGCATCAAAGAAAAGCAATGTTGGCTCCACTTTTGTGCATTGTTTATACGACGCGCCATGGCTGTTTGCTGTGACGTGCACATCACGTGACTGGGCTAGTCCAATCAGAAGGCCAAATAGCCGTTCTCGTTCGTCATTGGCTAACTCATGGTGACGTCACACCAAACAGCCATTGCACATGGTATAGAATTCCAGTTTTACCATTGTGGATTTTTAACCGATTGTTGGACTGCTTGATTGATTTGTTTATTGAGCCAGTAAGATCTACAAATCTATGTGCTCACTAACTAAACCTAGACTAAACAAACCTAACCTAGACTACACCGACTGCCTCTAGATGCACAAAACACAGAACCGTACAAGAACTAAATAAACTATTGTCATAATGTTAGCACTTTTTTTCGTATTAAAACAATACCGATATTTTAACAATGCACGGTATTTGGTACCCTTGCTTTTTTGGTACCGTGATACAGTGTGAGAACCAGTTTACCACCCAACACTAGTCTGAGTTACTGCGGCCCCTTCTCTCTTGTTCATTCTACAATGCCTCGTGCCAAGGGCACGCCACGGGACGCTTTGGCCCAGATTACCACGCCGCCTCCCTCGTTTTTTGAAGTTTTAGTAGATGTCCTTTCACTTTCCGTACCTGGATTTTCCACTCTCTCCGCAGCCTGCCATTGTTTCCCTGCTACCCGCCTTTCGTCGCCAGGGTACCGCTTGCATTGTCTTTTAGCTGTTGGCCTTTTGGTGACCAAGGGAGCAACACTGGAAACGACCACTACGTCTCCTGCGGCCAGGTTCCACCTTCAACACCTGATCTTCATTCGCTCCAATCCGAGCTCTTCCAAGCCAAGGAGACCTACGCCCTTCTCGAGCTTCAGGTCAAGTCCAAGCGGAATGCCGAAAAATGGCGTTCGATTCCACCTGTCGTCAAGATCGTCACGTCGTTCATTTAATCCTTCATCTGTCGGTGCTGATACTCATAAACGAACCACTTTTCAAGGAAACAGTTCACATGCCCGTGGTAATGCTCTTCAACCTTCTCGAATGTGAATCCAGTAGCAGTCGCCACTTGGCCAGTAGACCTTACAAAGCACTCGCCGTTTCACAATTTCTACTCGCCACATACCAAATACACCTTGCACGATACATGGTTTCTAATTTATGCATTTATGATATTGTACAATTTTTTTAACCCCAGTATTAATGAAGAAAAAGCAGTTATGGTACCCTTATAGATCTGAGCATAATGCCGCAAACCATTTGTATCTACCTTGTACGGTTCCCGAGATATCGCTCGTTGAGTGTCATTCTCTACTACTAGTCGCCATTTTGGCGAGTAAGGCTAAATTCCAAGTCGCCAACTGCTGATTTCCATTCGCCAAATGGCGAACGACATTGGAGAGATTTGATGCCCTTAGTTTTTTTTTAGCTACAAGCGTAAGTCTTCGCCTAACCCTCCGTCCCTTACCCAATACGCTCAAGACTGGGTAGCCACTGCTGCTTCTTCCGTCAGCCCTCACAAACATCGGCGCTTGTCCTTTGATGTTCCTGGGCCCTCGCAACGTCAAGAGCTGGCATTCGCATTTCTTCACCTTCGCTTAAACGACTGTCAGCCTTCCAACCATTGATGCCGCCTCCTGCACTTCCCCGGCCATAGCGACCGGTCACAATTCCTGATGATAATGATGACTCTGACATGGCGCCTGAATACTCTCCGCATCCATCGGTCGCTTCATGACCCTCGGCCTATCACCATTTTGAGATGATAACCTTCAGTCTTGTGATGGTACCCCATGTATGTACGTCTGTTCTCCGCTCCATCGTTTCTCCACGACCGAAAGATTCAGCGTTGCCTGCGCTTCGCTTCTCCTTCCCTTCAGGAAATCCGGTTTTGCCTTTCTCGCTTGTTTGCTGAATTGGACCTAGAAATCTCTTCCAGTTGCGTCAGTCCTTTGTTTTTCTGAGAGCAGAAATATAGATGGTCAACTTCCTGATCCGTCCTTCTCCTGAGAGTGTTGAAGCTTCGGACCACCCTGGAGGTTTTGCGCAGGCTGTCCATTTTTTAACATAGTAACTGCTGCTCCAAGTGGAGCACCAGCCTTCATGATTGGAGCACCAGTCAGCATCATGGAGCAGTGGAGCACCAGCCTTTGCAACTTCGTTCCTCAAAGTTTAAACTCATTTTTCGTTTTCAAAAAAATCATTTTGATAAAAAATTAAATTATGATGACACGAATATGTGTGAGCTTTTGATGGAATTCGTTCGTCACCGGTTATTTTTCGAAATTCCTAATGCCTCCAACCCTATCTAGTTTCAACACTTACAACTGAAAACATTAGGATGGCAATAGCACGTCTCCAAATCATGTGTCCATTCATTTTTATTCTCATGGCACCATTACATGGTATACTCAACTCCACTCAAAACCTTCTAAATGAAATGAAATAAATTTAGAATGCAAATTTCTGAGACCGAAGTGCAAAACTCTTCTGACCACAGAATCATGCATTTTTTTTTTACTATATGGAGCACCACTTCATATTCCTTAAAAAATGCCCTGATGAGTCATAGTTCAGATGGATTTTTGTGCGACACTTGTCCCTTCCGGGACCTGGGGGACTCTACTTATGTAGTGGTGCTGGATGGATGAAAGTTTCCCCTAGTCGCTTCTTTGGTGGCTTCAACCTGGCAACGTCTAGACGGGTGTTTCTGTTCATGATCCCGTATGCATCAACACTCTGGATGTTTATGCCGTGAGCATGTAGTCTTCTCAGCTGAAGGGGAAAGTTGTAGCAATCGTGTCTGACATACTACTGCCGGGGATCTAGACTGATGGATATCGACCCTGTTCTGTGTTAAGAGCTCCATGTGACATTGCTACTCGAACACATCGCTTGGAAGCTTAACGTCCTAGCCGGCGAGTAGTCACGCTCGGACAAGATTCCGACCACGGAAGAATCTGTTTCCGAAGATCTGCAGTGCCGTCTTGCAGAAATGGGGGGGGGGGGGATGCCGTGGATAGACTTCTTTGCCATGCACCACAAACCATCAGCTTCCGATATTTGTGTCCCCGTGTCCGCATCGCCTAGCATAGGGAACCGACGGTCCGCTTAAGTATTTTCCCCCGTTCTCCCTTCTTCTTAGGGTTCCGGCGCTGATTTAGGAATGTAACGGCGAGTACCTTCTCGTGGCCCCGGTTTGGCTCAAAGCGCCGCGGTTTGTGTACCTGTTGGTAATGCCGAAGGAAGAGCCATCGGACCTCCTGACACCACAGAGGCGAGACTTTTCACCTAAACCTGATTTGTGAAGTGTTGATCCGTTGGTTAGGTCTTTGAAAGATTTCTTGGACCATCTCTTTCATTCGGGTCCATCGCCCATTGCCTTCAAAGGGTACGCATCGGACTTTTGGAGGCCAGCATACGGTAATCTTCGTTCGCGAGTCCAGGGTTTGTTTCCCTCTTGGAATCTTCTCCTACTGTTGTGAAGTTTGACGGTGTATCTTTATGAATCACTGTACAAGGCGTTATTACCACATCGGACCTACGGTGTTTTTGGTGGCTATGGCCAAGGCTGCTTGCCAGAGTAGGATTTATTCGTTTCAACAAGATTGATATCCTGTGGAATTCTTGGCCAAGAATCAGCGTCTGGATGTGACCCCTCAACTGATGAATGTCTAGCCTGCACGTTTACAACACAACCGCGACAAGATACGACTGTCTTCTAGATGTGATTCGCTGTGCATACAATGTAATCCCAAATCATTTGGATCACCCCCTGTCCAGGGATTTGCAGCAGGCGTGCCTTTGGACAGGAGATTGTGACTGCCTGCGCTAGGCACAATAAGAATAATTTCATTAGCCACTACCTGAGAGGTGTCAGTGGGGCTATAGGCAGTGGACAGTAATGTTTGGCTGCTGTGTGGGTGATGATGTCGTATTTGCTTCAGGTGGATATCTTACTTTGCTGTTTGAGAAAAGGAAGTATTTTCGGATAGTAGTGAAACATATTTTCTTTAAAATAATTTGCTACCTTCACCAAGATTATAAAAAAAAGTTTTATTAAGTGTGAACAAGGAGAATGTTAAATATTTTTTCCCCCTTTTTCTTTCCAGATGTTAGATTTTCCAAATCCGCTTAATTCAGCTGCAGACATTATACGTTACTGTAAACTGAAGCAGTGGAATTCTCTGTCTCGTGAAGTAGAGCGTTGGCTGAACATTTACACAAGAACGCTTGTTGGTAAAGATAGTCAATCTTTTTTATAGTTTTTAATGATGAAGTTTGAAACACTTCACTTGAAAATGTTCATTTCTCCTGGTCACGTATCCTTGCTGTATGCCTGTGGCAATACAGTATCATAATTCTTTTGAAGTGTGGCATTACTGAAATCAAATCCAGGATTCTGAAAGAAAAAAGAAGAAACTTGTATTTGGGATGTTGCACACTTGGTCTGTTCACCACACACATTGTAATTAATTTTAATTAAAAAATAAAACTTGTGATAAATTTCATTGTATACCTGTGTTTTCTGGTATTGATTACTGAGTATTAATGGGACAGAAAGCTTTTGAAAATTGTGTAGATCGACGGGGTTTACTGAGTACAGATCTGTGCATAAAGGATTTAAGTAAGAAAAAGGTATCTCAACATCGTTGATTTCATGCTTATTCTGTGACCGATATACTTGATATTTGACATTCAATTAATGTTTAGACATTTGGGGAGGTTTAACTCAAAAGATTGTAATCCTATTTTCGTGAATGTTGGGAACATTCCATCTATTATCATGCCGAGTAAGAATGCTGCCTTGGTTAATTTATTGTTTCAGAGTTGTAACTTATCCGCTTGGATTTCTCAAGCTAAACTGCAACCAGCAATAATTAGCAACCATTAACTGTACGAAAGGGAGCTCACAATCAAAAACCCCTTAAGGGTAAAGGGACCAGTCAAGTTTTCACCATACAGAGTAGCGATATCGGAGCCAAAATGGCTGCCACCAAATTTTTTTTCCCATCTCGGCGATTGTCAGTTAGGCTTGAGCGCTCATAGTTCGGACCACAAACCTGGTGGCAGCCGTTTTGATTCTGATGTCAATAATTTCTATGGCGAAAACTTGATAAGATAACTGGCTATCTGTCATACAAGCTTTCGCAATTACAAAAATTATAAATGCACAACTCGGTAACTTGCACTACACTGTGGTGGCCACATCACATATTTCCTCCCAATAGATGGAACTAAAGACTACTTTTTAATATTTCCCTCACCACATCAAAGACGTAGCGGTAAATATTGCGTAAAACGGTCTACACAGTGGATCTCTGGCACAAACATATGTCCAAACTGGAGCTTTTAAGGAGGGAAAAACAAATTAAAAAAAACTGAGCGCCCACACGGAATAACTTTTTTACCCAAGAAACAACTTTCTTTTTGTGCACTAACCAACACCACTAATGACTGACACCCTAGTTTTATTGTGAAATACAGGCATTAGCTTAACTGCAGTGTTTCTCAATTTCTATACACTACAGTAGACACAGTTTATAAGGAACTTCCTTTCTAACAGATTTCGTGCTATTCTCTTCCGGATATAAAGAACGTTTTCAATCGTCCCTTGAGAGGTTCTTTGTAAGCGGTGTTGACTATACTTTGAAGGAAAATCCTATAGGTCAGGAGGACCCTTACGTTCGTCCAATGCCGGCGTGTCTGCCAAACACACCTTGGGCATTTGACGAGCCGATTTCTGGTTTCAAAAATCGCTGCAACTAAAGGATTAACTATACAAATGCACGCCTTGAAATAATGGCGTAAAAAAAAAACTGACTATCGATGTCGTCATGACAAGTATTGGATCGGATCTGCAAAATTCACATAAGACATTTGGCTTTTTACCTTGTAAGAAGGTGCAAACAAAACAGCCAAACCTGCAGTGTTTTTTTTTTAACCCAAACCGAACTGATTCAGAAAAACTAATCGACACAGCAATAAGGAACATCACAACTCTCCCTAGGTGGTCGTGGGGAAACTGGCTCTAGGATTACCTAACTATTTTGGTAGTAGATGGCCCACTTGCTTTTGTTTAAGCTCAGAAAAGACGAATATCTTGTAACAGCAACAGAACTATGCTGTGACTTTGGTTAGCCATTGGAAGTTACCTCGAATAAATTTGCTCTAACGTGCTGAATGACTAATTGGATTTTGAACATAGTGGAAGAATCCAGTCGAAATTACACTGGCTGGTGCGAAGGACTACCTGCTGCAACATATAAGTTTAATGTAGTCCACTCAGGGATAATTGACAAAGCTACCAGTGTGCCGCTGACGTACATAAGTTTAGTACCCCTTATATACCCCCGCCCCCCCGAAAAAAAAATCATTACTAAATCATTACTAAATTACAAAATCATTACTTTGCAAGCTATTAATGTAAAGAATTTGTCAAGTTTTAATGAGTGACTTTAGCAAAGTACTTACAAACTGGTCCATTTTACCCAGCGACCCCCATGTGTTCAAATAAACTGTCTTGGAATACTTTCCAAATATTGGGGAGTAAAAATAAGTCTTATAACCAGGAGTACTTGAAGAACAAGGAGCAAAGCACGTTGAAACCGATTCCATACAGTGATGCTAGTGATACAGTGATGCTAGTGATACAGTGATGCTTGTGATACAGTGATACTTGTGCAGGGGCAGCAAAGACTGAATGATGATCGGTTAATCACCGACCATGACTGCATTTTAGTGTTTGACCAAATTAAGAGAATTGATTGTCCTTTATTTTGGAGCTGTTACAGTAAACTTGATAGAACGGGAAAAAAATGGCCATCGCTACGAATTACGATATTACAAATTATACGTTGTAATGAGGTTTTCTTGTCCCGATCAAGTTCACCGAAATTTGAACATTTTCAGTCGAACAAACAACGAAAAATTATGAAGAGTTTCTGTGCCGCAAGCTACACCTGTCCCAATTACTCACTTCTAGGCCTATGTAGCTACCTTGCTACGATGTCGGGCAAATGAAAGTATTTTGTTGAAATAAAAGCAAAGAAAGAAAGAACTGCGAAGACTTTTGAAATACTGTACAGCAGTTTGAGTACGATTTTAAACTTCTATGAAGAAGGAAAGCAAAGAACTGTTTTACGTAAGTTTGCAGTTTTACTAAATTAATTATATAACATATTTTTTTCGTAGTTTTTCATATTTCGTTAAAATGTTTTAAACATGGTATCCCCGTGAGTTTCATTTTAACGAGTTCTGACTAACTTTTCATAACTGCTTGCCAAATTTAGTAGCCAAATCCAACTTGCGTGAGCCAAACAAACCATGCAACAAATTTACCCCTAAGAAGTAAAGATGCGCTATTTGGACCAGGGCCAGATTTAAGCTCTTGCCGCCTGTAGGCCCAACCATAATGCCGCCTCCCCAATCTAGCACCTTTCTTAATTTGTATTTCGTTTGCGATCCAGGGAAAATATAACTTATGCTATGTTACTGAGCAAAGTAATTAAAAGTAACTTATTTCCGTTGCCCTTTCAACTTAAATTAAGAAATTTTAGGGATTTCCTTACTAGAGCCTTGTCGCTTTCTTCCGTTGTTTTCCCCTGTTTTTGCCAATACTCACGTTCAGTACTGATAGGACATTGAGTTGATGGAGAAAATAATTTGAATTGTTAGCCTATACCCTAAACTATTTACAAATATTTGAAAAAAATGAACCGTTGTCAACCTCAAACCCGGTACTATACCGTTACTGCTGCTGGAAAGCATTATTGATATGTATTGCACATGATAGGAACAACTTACTTGTAGAGTCATCTCTTGACACGATGCGGTATTTCGTAACGTTTTTAGTTTGATCTGCGGTTAGCTTAATTCTAATAATGGATGGCGCCAGCATTTAGTTAATAAATTTTCATGGAAGGAGGAGCACCCTTAAAACTCAGAGCTTTTCTTATGTACGATTGTGTTTAAGCTGTCATGCCGCCCCTAAAAAAGTGTCGCTATAGGCCCGGGACTCTCGGGCCTACTTATAAATCCGGCCCTGATTTGGACCCAACCACCCGAACAATTTTTCAGCGTATTAGGTTTGTATGTTTTCAAATACTGTAGGACTTGTTCTTAAAAAAAGTTTGACAGTTAAACATGGATTTCAGTTGTCATTTTGCCCAGGTAACTGAACAATAGCAGCAGGAGGAGAAAGACATTTTACTCCTATTTGCTCTCTATACCGCAAGTCAAAAACTTTGTTGTCCTGGTACTTTGCATGTGTTGTTGGGGTTAAAATAAAGTGACAATCGAACATATGAAATACAGTCACCTGACGGGCTAGTACGGGGAAGTAGTTTGTTGTGCCCGTAGTCTATGAAACAACTCGTCAGTAAACCACTAAAAAGGTTAAAGGTGAGGAAGTTAACTAAAATCCTTAGCAATTTGGCTAATTAAAAACGAAAATTATTAGCCAAATGAGAAGATTGTTAGCATTTTGACGATTTGGCGACTGACAGCTTAATCCCTGCGTATTCCATAGCTTCAGTGCCCCACCACCTACGTAGGCCACATAAACACACAGTCAAAACTCGAAACGCTGAGCACAAATCAGCTGTTCAACAATTCGAGCTTAATGACAGGTTAGCAGTGCATTTCGTTGACACAGGCCACCTTCCAGACTTCAAAAACATCGAAGTCCTATTTAAAGAGAAGAAACTCTATGCCAAGCTTGCCCTAGACTCCATCACCATAATACTCCAAAAAAACCAACATCCTGCAATCTCACCAAAGGAGCCTTCAGCAATATAAAAGCACTCGTCCCCCACCACCTGCACTGAAGCAGAAGCAAACCGGCCCAATTAAAACAGGGGCCATAAAACAATTAAATTCAAACACACAGAACGGCCAGCACCAACCACGACACGGAAGGAAGGAGGACGGGATGTAGTGCTCCAAACTTCATGAAATATGTGTGAATAACATTTTCACGCACAAAGGAGATCCTAGGAAATGATTGAAAATTCGCCGACGCACATATCCAAGTTGAGGGAATTGAAGTTTGATCCAATTTTGCACACTTTAGAGCCCTAGAATCTATAGATATTCATCACTACGCGAGGTCAAACACTCCCCTTTTAAACCACTAACCACCCACGAACCCCACAATACTAAATATTGTCCAACATGAACTGAACTCCTAAGTCAGCTCGCAACGAAATGGGGCATTATGATCGCGACCATGCATGATCGATTGATCGGGCAGGCAACTACAACTTCCGCTAACTTCGAATCCGAAGCAATACAATGTAGTGGTCCAAACACCACACCACCAAGCTTAAAAAGCCTGAAGACAGGCGAACAGAGTTTACAACATACTTTAAAAATTAGCAGAGACCGCTCAGTTTGAGTTTTGAGCATTTTTTGTGCGAGTGACATTGTAATGCATTCACGAAATGCCGTACAAATCCATCCTTACCTCAACTTGGAACTTCTCTAAATCCAACTTCTTTTGCATTTCATGAAATGTTAATGGATCGGGTGTATATTGTCCTTCCAATAACGAGTGCCAAGGACGTTCTAAATTTATAGGATCAGCCTTGGTAAGTTGAATCTGCAGAAGTTTTTGTTCCTCTGGTAACAAAATAAAAATGAATGGTTCAGTTTAAAGGGAAACAACTCAAACTGTGTGTGCACAAACAATGTGGATTGACGTTACCTCGAAACAAGTCCAACTCCACCATTTCTGCTCACTTCATCCACTTCTATCCACTATCTTGAGAATTTTTGCCTGCTGGAAGTGAGTGGAAATGGTGGAGTTTGACTTGTTTCGAGGTAATTTTGATACAGTGTTCCACAATACAGTAGCGTGTGTCGCGGCAACCAGATTTTTAGTGAGATCTGACTCGGTATATAAAACCGAAATACATTCGTAATATTCGAAACTGAAGATATTTTCACGTCTCGTCAATCGGCTTTGACATCTCAATACACCATTCTGATTTCATGCCCTGCTAAGGTATGATCTAAAAATTTACAAGACCAACTTACCAACAGTCCAGACTACCTCGTCAACCACAACTGTCCTGAACAAGGCTCCCTAAAAACATCACATTTATTAAAGAGTTGTGTAAAGCGGTTGTTGTATGTCAACAAAGAGTTATTTAACTTAAAAAGCACTTGCCTTAAATATTGTTTCGCCTCTCACTATACATTCGATACTCTTTGGTTTCACGTTGACGGCTACTTGTTTCGCTCGTGTTCCTGGCACCAAGTCAACTTCGATGCAAACTTCTCCCACTGTTTGCCACCATCGACCCCATTCGGTTGGACATACAACGACACCACTCTTTTCGTCAAAATGTGATGACGACATTGAGAAGCCTGTAAGAAGAAAAAGAAATTAAAATCATGATGAAAAAATCTGAAAGCAACGTGGAAGCTTTCAATAATAAATTGATGAAGGAAGCGATTGGAGTTTGCAAAGCGGGACAGGAAAGCAAGGAAGGTGAACAACCTAGAAAGGAAATGGAACGACCAAGAAGAGTAGGAATAACATTCCTGAAAGGTGTCAGCAATGGCGTTCACCGAGTCCTGAAAGCAGACGGAATTGACACTTACCTGAAAAAATGGGGAAAAATTGAAGGAGCAACTGATGGGCCGAAAGTCAAGCGGAGGAGACAGATGCAGCGACATTAGTACAAGGAAGCGACACATGCAGCCCCCAACCATGTGACCCAGATGACTTAGAGGAAATGCTAAAGGGAGTCACTAATACGAGGGAAGGAGTTGATAGGACCCATGCGGTGGGTGCGGTGGTGGGGGTTCTTGCGTGATGGCGAAATACTGTGTCAACAAGGACATGGGGTTCGCTGTGGGTCACACTGTAGTCGCGGCGTGACGATTTGGAGGAGAGATCGATGGGTGAGTTCTTACTAGAAAGGCCCCGTTGGGATAAAGCGTCTTGGATTTTCCTTTTCGCTTCCCTGAAGAGTGCTTTGGTTTGCCGAAGATCATCCTCTAAAGCTGCGAAGATAGGACCCATGCGGTGGGTGTGAAGGCAATATATAGAAACCAGAAAAGGAATCCATATGAGAGTTAGGACACCATGCCGACACACGAAACAAAGTAGAAACCAACAGCATAGCCACCCACTGCGCGGAGACTAAACATCCCACCCCCAATTCCACAGACATTCAAGATCCGACACATCCCATTCTTAATCACCCTCCAGGAACCTCACATTCTCAGCTAACAGAGTAGCCGGAGTCCTCACCTCACCTACATTTAACCTCAGAACCCCATTCTCATAGCCACCAGCATCCTCTCCAGGTCTCAAAATCAGGAACAGCAGCGGCAGTGATGTTAAAGTAGCACCGATTGAAAGTCTGCAGAATCTGGCAACATCTAGCGCTATAAGTGCTATCTAACACTTGCTTGCATCAAGCGAAGGAAATGCACAACACCAATTCTTACAGCGAAACGAACAAGCCAAGACCTCCTTAATTATTGCACCTGGCAAGCTGTAAAGGTTAACAATATAACTTCCGCTAGTTGGTGCCACAGTATTTTTGATCGATTTTCAACTGGTGACAGTGCCACTTTAAGAGCCTGATCCCTGCTCTTCTCCGAGACCAAGCATACGAAACCAAGCATACTAGGCAAAGCTCATATCCTTCTTCCCGACTTCCCCCACCTTACAAACATCTAGGATTATTTTGGTGTCTCGACCATACTCAAACATTCTAATAATCCTAGCCCACATCAGTCACCCCAACATGCAGTACCACCAAGCCCTATTCACTCGCTCCGAAATCTACTAAAGTTTCCATCGATTGTATTTGCCATCAAAACACGCTGCGCCATCTGTAGGACGTGACTACAAACTAGCTTCAGCATGGCGACTTCCAGGCAAATCCAAGACTGTAACTGAAAGTCAGTTCAATCGCACTGTATGTAGTTACAATCTTCTACAGAAAGCAGGCCCTGGTCACGGCAGGCTAAAACGTCATTTCCGCTTCTGTCCGCAGTTGGTGCTCTCATGGCAAAATTGAAAAACTCGAGTGTTTGTTACGGAGTTTTGAATGCGGTGCGTGAGTGGCAAGTCTAGCAAGTGAATTATCCCGTAACGAAGTGTAGTTATTAATCCAAAGTAAAACCATAGATTAGGAAGTTAACTAGATATTGCATCTTCCCAGCCTACGTGGGGTCCTGGCGGTACTTGTGAATACTAATACCCGGGCCTCGAGAATCTTACAAGCAGCCCAGTAACCAAACAAGAATTTCTCCAAAATTTGAAGAACTGTAACTACCATTTAAAAAATAGTGTCTTGTAAGTTTTCCACAACCTCGGCATACGACGATGGCTTTCTATAGAGGGTGGACCCGTTACAATATCTATGAGTGGCCCGCAGGGCAATTTTTTGTTTTGATGCAGTTTTTTAATTTAACACGTTTTTTTTCATCAATTTCTGCACTTTTTCCAAGTTTATTTACTTTGGAGGGGCCCGCAGCCCCATCGACCCGTCTCTTGGATCCACCCTTGCTTTCGATGCAGATATGTTGACCACTAAAAACATCATTACCAGCCACAATATCTTGCTAATTTTCGACAGCAATGCTACTGTCATCATCAGGCACTTCAAAGGAAAAATTAGGATCCTGGTCACATTCTTGCTGTTTGCCAGAATTTGAATTTGGCAGAACATGTAGCCTCCTGTATTTACATGGTAGTGGACCCTTCCTGCTGCTACTAGCTCTCCAACACCGCTCTAACTGCTCACTCAAGTCCCTCCCCACAAGGTGTCTCACATTTGGGTAAGAAGGGCCCTGAATATTCATTCATAAGTTGGAATCCATTCTGCTCATGGTGTTGTGTAGCAACGGATTCCAGGCACCTTAAGAGTCGAGAGTGACAACCTGTGCGACTTCTGTTTAAAATCCCGTTGTGCTCAGCTCTGCAGGCCATCTTTGTAACACTACCGAAAGATGGCGTTGGCATCGACTCACGAAAAGTAAGACAAGTGCTGTTACGCAGCCTTTTAATTCAATTTAAGGCGGTTTTAGTAGAGTTACTAACAGATTCATGAACCCTGCTAATACCTCTTGAAATAGTTTGCCTTCGCCCTGCGTTGCAAGCAAAGCATTCGTCGCTGCGTTAGTAACCGTGCAACTTTCGACAGGGCCCCGTGTAGACTTGGAACAGGTAACATGTTATATCTATGGTGCCTTCCTAAACGACCAAAAGGAGCGAACCAAATGCACCACTGTTGGTGGCAGTTTGGCTCATTCCCTGCTAATAGCCGTGTTGATGCGGCTTGATTGACGTCAACATCGTCAGCGATGAATCTGTTTCGTCAAAACTGTTACGTCGCGCATGCACAAACCTTCACCCCAGCAAACCACCTCCCTGAGATGGTTCTCAATTTGGCGTTGCTGTCGCCTGGTCACATCCATTAGCCAGGTCTGGGCGCGGTGAAGGTATGACGTATCGAATACTTGCTGAGGTGTGTTGTAGTTTAGGAAGGTACTGAACGGCTGACGCAACATCACTGCGCATGCGCAACGTC
This sequence comes from Lithobius niger, assembly GCA_023313725.1. NCBI lineage: Eukaryota > Metazoa > Arthropoda > Chilopoda > Lithobiomorpha > Lithobiidae > Lithobius > Lithobius niger. The sequence continues at coordinate 15,218 of JAHWFP010014809.1, read as the reverse complement.
AAGTTTGGATCCAAACTGTCTCTAACAGTGGTGCGTTCTGTTCGCTCTGTTCGGTGATTTAGAAAGGTACTGCTAGTTACTGGACTTTATTGCCAATTCCCCCACCAGCCGTTCTCAAAGCCACTGCCGCCTGGTGGAGCTGTTTCAAGCTGGGTTAGATGCTGTTCAATCCTTATGATTTTTTATCCCATACAATCCCATACAACAACAACAGCAGCTAATAAAATCCGATTTTAGGTAAGATAACCAAAACGAATTTCGCAGCTGACTTTAACAAAATGTCAGTATCTCAAAACTGCCGCTTTTTTTGTAATTTACCATTTAGTTGAGGGGTATCAACTATCATGGAGGAAAGTCGCACGTTCACCTGAAAATACCACTTTATATCTCGTTTTTTGCGTCATACCTTATGTTCTGTGCTTTACTGAATGGTCACGGCGTTACTCGGGAAAGGTGTCCTCAACTTTAAATGTCTTTCGGTGCACAGTTAGAAAAGTAATTCGTCAATACACAAACATCAGGTGCGTTAATACACAAGTACAAGGTACTCATCAGCCCCAGACTTTGCAACACCAAAAAAAGCAAGCGCAGTACAACAGGTGCGTATTAAACCTAGGTTAAACTTAATACTCTTAATAAATAAACAAAAATAGTTTATAATAAATAATATTAATACAAATTTGTGGGTTTATTTCAAGATTGCTTCTGCATCTTGTGACGAGTCGAAACTATTATATTGTGTATGCGCCAGGTTGGTGCGCCCTGTCATTATCACCCTTGCGTTTTACGCCACTATTGGCGTGAAACGAAACTAAAAAAATCAATTGCTGTAAAGCGAAACCTTACTTAAAGATTCCACAAAGTAAGTACACGAATTTGTTTGATTTTGATGGTATCGAGTGATTGATGAGTCTAGGAGTTACTTTACTGATTTCTGCATTCACGATGGTCCTTTGATTGGGGGAACTTATGTTGTGAGCCGGAAATTAACGAGTACTTGCCGAGTTAGGACTCCAAATACTGCAAAAAAGTGTTGTCGTAAGAAAGATCTATTGTAACAAGCCTGTTTGTGCTGTTTTCGTCCTTGTATGTTTAATTTTACTTTACATTGTATGTTTTTTTTGTTGTAGTCCTGAGCTACACCATGATTCATTATTATATTTCATCCTATATGGCTAATGATAAGATGGCATTAGGTCGTGTATGGCAAGTTTGATGGCGCACCATACTTTGTTGCCTCGGCAAGTAAGAACATGTGAAACTAATATTCCAAAATCGATCCTGATATTTCTTTTTTTCCCGATTATAGATTAAACACTTGCGCTGCACTACCTAACAGATTTTAATATTAAAATTAACGAATTGAATATACTTGTGGTTATTCCTTTTTAGTTTCAAAAATAGATTTCGTTTTTGTCGGTTTTATAAACATCTCCGAAGTTACAAATGGCGGCGCTGTAGTAGCGAAGAAACGTTTGTTAAAACAGGCATGTCTTCGCTTTCTGTTAGCGTCTTGTGTCCAAATGGAAGACGGCAAATTGTAAAAGTTACACCAAATTCCAGCAATTTAGTGGTAAACAAAAGTGTTCGTGTTAGATGTTAGCTAAAAGTTGTAGTATTTGGTAATGCCGTAATAGACTACGTGTTGCATGACTTGGTGGATTTTTGATACATTACTAGTTTCAGTTTTACTACTGTCAATTTGTCATTATCAAAACAACACAAACACTAGGTCTATTTGTCGTGCTTTCCATCAACTGTGACAGTACGGTATTTATTATTATTGATATATTGTTTGTATTGTAGTTATATATATTTTTTGGCTCTTCTGTGTAACTCGTTTCTGCCGCCGTGGTTTTAATCGTTACCTTGGCGTATTTTACTGCGCTCTGGAATATTTATTCTTTTTTTTTTGTGTGTATTTAAAAAAAAAATTGCATGGTAAGGTTGAGTCATTTCGGAACATGGGAAGAATAAGTGTCTCTCGTCCGATTTTTTTTTTTAATGGACTAAGAATTAACTGCTGAATAATGTTTTCCTCTTTCATTTTTGGGGCAAACGCACCGTTTGGCCGTGATTTAGGTCCAAAGTTAGCACTACGGTAGGTAGGCTGTGACGCCATCTTGTTGCCGGCAGGCTGGCTCGAGGCACACGGCGCCGCGCAGGAAAGCATCAACTGGGCCAAAGTCCATCAAGTGAAACGCCAAACCCCAACCAGATCATTACAAGTGAAACGCCAAACAGAAGCCGGTACCTATAACCTAACCTAACGACAACAAAACCAAACTAAACTGACAATAACAACCCACTTATCTGAACTGTTTACGGGAAAAAAGATGTCAGTTGGGAACATGGAACTCTTGTATGTCCGTCAGTGCTAGAGTGCGGCTTTCATTAATTTCAGACGGCCAAACTAAGCCTTTGCCCCAAAAATGGTATGGGAAAATGTTGTTCAGCTGATCATTTTACGTAATTCTAGCGCAACATGAAATTGATCGGTGAGGAGACACCTATTCTTCCCATAAGCCGTCATTTCAACCGGAAAATAAATAACAGTATCTAAGGGTGTTTTTCGACAGTTTTTTTAATTAGTGCTATGGCAAGAGTGGACATAAAATTAGGCTATGGTTAAATCCTTGCACAAGTCACAGCTAAAATACTGTACGTCCGTGATTAAGGCCCCGGATGCTTGTTACTTCTGTGACTACTGGGTTCTTCCAATACCACCAGCCATTTGCAAACAAATCGCCCACTACTGGAGACACTTTTGTTTTGCTAAAACTCGGTACAACGCACTCGACACAGCATCAGATTCCGTCAAACTACTTCACCCCTTGTGTGCACATTTATTAAATAGATGCTCCTATTCGTTAACTTACTTTTTCATCATCCGTTTCAAACATTCAACGGAAGTGACGACACCTTAAACACGACTGAGGGATTGTTGGAGCTAACCAATCGCTTCATGGGAGGTTGATTTTGCGGAATTTACAGCCGGCACGAGAAACAGTTTATTGACTTAGGCTGGGTGGGTTATCGATTGACTGGCTGACCCATCAGTTCTGACAAAAGGATATGCTAGTTTCCCCTCTACAGTTTGGAACGGTCTGTTGAGGTCGTTCACGGGTGTTGTGTATTGCAGGTAACAAAGTGTCTTCAGGATGTTTCGTTTAGTGTTTTGGTTTTGGCTGGTACAGAAAACTCCAATACTGGCGTCATGCAAGCTGCGTGGTACTAAGGGTCAGACGAATAGGGGAAAATAGTATTCGAATAGTCGCAAACAAATTTGAATTCATTGTAATTTGTGCAACATTGGAGTCGTATATCCAGTGACAATGATTTTCCGCGGCCATCAATCACAACATTCTGCGGGAACAAATTGTTATTTTCCGCGGCCAATTAAAAAAGTTATATTAAGGAGAAAAAAAGAAATTTTGGTGTATGATCGGTCGCTTAACTGCTAAAAAGGTGTGGTTGTTTGTTCGCAGCAATTAGTGTGCATATCAACAATATAGAATTCAGATAAAAGTTCAAATCTAAGCCTTCTCCTGCTAATTTGAATACCTAATTGTTGAAAAAAAGCCAAAAATAAGACAAAATTCGTAAAAATCTGTGCGTATTTGGGATTTCCGCGAAAATTTAAACCTTTCTCGCTTTTTTAAAGTGGTCCCACTCATGGCATAACACTAAGAAATTTAGAGCTAAAACAATTACTGTTAATTCCGCGATTTTTGAAAATTCTGCGATAGTGGAAAATCATTGTCCCTGCGTAGTGCGTATATCTTAATAAATGGGAAATGGTGACTTACACATTGCCTAAAGCCGTACATAACAAATTCCAAATGGGTTTAGGCATGTGCAACACTCATCATTTCCCATAATAGCAAGTGACATTAGCGTCTAAATAACCCTCACATCCTGCAGCAAGGAATACAAATGAGAAATTATTCTTAAAAAATAAACTACAGTCGCCACCACTTACAAAGAACAGTGAAAAAGGTTCCACCACTTACAGTGAAAAAGGTTCTTTATAACCGAAAATTCTTTATGTCTGGAAGACAATAGCACTAAGTCTGATAATCGGTTGTTGTAATCTGTTCTTTAAAAGCAATAATTCCTTAAAACAGAGTTCCTTATAAATGGTGTCTACTGTATCTGGAAGAGCATTTACGCCGTAGCTGCAAGCTAGGGTATGTTGTGTCCAGATAATGGTTGCTCACTGCGAAACATTCCACTAGCCAGTTGTAAAATTGTCCCACTTGAAAAATTGCCAACGTTGCAAGATTGTCCCACTCTGTCTTGGTATAATCTTGGCAGTTGTAGTGCGACTAGTAGTATACCGTTTTTTAAAACATGCTGCACTAGTTGTGGAAACAATTTTTCTCTTTTTTTTTTTTTTTGCTTTCTATAGCACATATAATTAATTAAGTCGTCGTCTCAAAATTAAGTAATTTCAGCAATGGAACTATAAGGCCAGTGAAGGTAACTATAATACCAGTGACACTTCCTGGCAACGGCATGGCAGTAACACTTGCCGTAAATCGTGAACTAAACGCCCATGGGCTTATGCAGTTAATTTGGCAAAAATAGGGGTGGGGGTGGGCTTTAAATCAAGCATATTCGATTTTCTAACCTTTCTGGACATCTATTACAATAAATTCGAAGCTTTTGAACGATCTCTGAAAGACCAATTTTTACATCCTTTAATTGCTGTGAAGAAAGGAGGAGGCTTAGGTGAAAGATGTTTTGTGCAGGTGCTGGGAGCTAAAGGAAGAGTCCACTATTACTACAGGGAGGGAGAAGTGCAGGGATAAATGTAGATACCCTTACGTCTAGCGCGGACTAACGACGCTTACCACTACGTACAGGAAAACGATACACGTTGTACTACTATATTTACCGTAGCAGAGTCGGCAGTGGAACTCCCGTGGTGTTCATGGACGCAGCAGTTGGCTTATGCTGTGGCCAGCCCCAAAACGTTTCAGCGATCAACGTTAAATTTCAGCGACCAACGTTAAAGGAGCACAGACCCTAGCCATCCTAACAGGTAAGTTCGGACACGTCCGACGCCTGTCATAACTCGTTACCGAAGCACGTGGCCAACAATCGTCACGTGCTAACACTTGTCGTCGTTGTTCAAGCAAGGACACGAACTATTCGCGCCCTTTCCTAACAAGAAGGGGGGGCCAGTAAACATAGCAAGCAGTACTATGTTTATTCACATCATATAACTTTTAAGCAATTTTTCGTAGAAAAACAACAATTTGAGGGGCTCACTATTTTGACTTTACAGCTTTTTGGGGGGTAGGCTTTAGCTTCAACTGGGCTTTTAATACACGATTTCCGGTAACACCAGCTGTAACTGCAATAGAGCAATTAGAGTGTAGGATGTGGGAGGGCAGTTATTTGCTCAGCATTTTTCTTATAGGCCTACTCTGTTTGTCAAAATGTAAGAGTTTTTGTTCTGCGAAATACAGATCCTGGAAGATGCTTGTAGGAAACAAGGTCTAGCACCCGAGGAATATGAACTGAGGCAAGTCAACTTCTATTCATCATTACCCATTACTTAACTGTGTTTTAATTTACTCCTTATTTGTTTTAGGCATTACAATCATATGTTGGATCTAAGCAGTACCGTTCGCTTTTCCAATTTGACCAACAATGCACAATTAGAATTGGTGAAGCTAACACAGGCACGTCAGGAGGGTCTTGTAAGCCTCGGCTTGCAGCTGGAGAATGGAGAACGACTAGTGCAGGACTTTGCTCCTTCCACTTCTCTTTGGGAAGTGATAACCCACTGGGAGAATGCTAGGTACGGAAAGTGATCAACATTCAGTGTTTGTAAATATGCCTACAGTACATGTGGATAAATGGCGTTCTTTACGATGAAAGAATACAACATTTTCCGAGATATTATGTCTATTTTGTAAGGCTGTACTGAACCGAAGAAACCGAACCGAACATTGCTGAACTGAGGGTGTTGGGTTCGGTTCGGTGTTCGGCCTTTCAAATGCAAAATACCAAAACAAACATATTTTCACTTCTAATTGACGGATTTTTATGTTTGAATACACCATTGTGAAGGTTTTTTCGCCAGCTTTCTGTTGGTCCAGACCACAAGTTCATAGCTCTAACAGTTCAGAAGTTATAAGGGAAAATGTAAAAATAGTGGAAATTTTTTTTATGTTTAAACAGAATTTCAACATCTTTGGACTTACAAGTCCATGCGAAAATACCTACATTTGTTAAGAAACTTGTGCTTTGATGACTCTTTGTGAACTAAGTTCTTTTACATTTTAGTTTAAGATGATTGGTTTGGTACATTTTTGTTTGGTTCGGAAGTGTTCGGTATTCGGCTTATTTAAGGTCGGTTTGGTTCGGTTCGGCTGAAAAATTCTCGTTCGGTACAGCCTTACTATTTTGTGAAGATGAGTGTAAAGTAAAATAGACATAACGTCTCAGAAAATGTAGTAGATGTGAATGATGGCGGGGAAAATTGTTGACGAAGCGCAACAACAAATGCATACAAAAACTTTTGTTCGAACTTTGGCTTAAAAAATGTTCCACGCGCTAAGCTAGAACGTGTGTGCTTGCTCTTGAGAACCAGTTATAGCGGCTTTACACGTTTGGTTCTACTTCTCGTGGTGGTTTTTCATGGAATTTATAGTTCTTTTTGGAAAATATCTCTTGAAATTCTGTGTTGTGAGGATGTTTTGCAGTAAAGCCTCAGACTAACGGTCGCCACACGCCAGTTGGCCGGTAAAACGTGATAGCTGGCGACAATACAACACTATTGCACTCGACAAAGTTGGCGACTATTGTCACGTTTTATTTATTGAAAATAAGATATACCGAACTGATATTGCCAATCAGTGTCTGGTCGGTAAAAAAATGTTGCCGGTGAAAATTTGACGAGTTATGAAACAATTGCTGATCGCAACATGAATGCAGAACCGACTGGGAAAGTCACTATTGCTTCCATAAGAAACAAAAAGCATTAATTCGATGTAACTTACCTTCACCTATTGCAAAAAAAAAAAAAAA
>JAHWFP010014808.1:0-21132 GCA_023313725.1 Lithobius niger | reverse complement strand
GTCATTCTTAGCAGCATAAATCGAATCAGCCATGGAACCCACATGAAATTACCACAAAGTGTGATGCTGATGGCTTACATGTCTTTTTCTAATATCTGTTCCATTACGGCTTTAAGTTTTTTAAGGCTTACATCCGTATTTTATATGCTTAAGCGTTTTTTAATACTAATGCAAATGTGTTATGGACATTTCACCTTCTGTATTCGAAAGAGTTTCCCGTTGACTATTAACGAGTAAGAGTTTTCTTTCTTCCTCGTCTGCTTGCTTAATCTTTAGCGATCGAGCAAGTATAGATGCGACCTGCAACAAGAATATTGATCTGAGTTTTCTTTAAGGAGGTGTAAACACATTCGTTAACACTTACAACTATGGGTATTTACAAGTTTGTGATAATCATCTGACAAAATGATACATCCATTTTTAATCTTCTAACAAATTGGTACGTTCACTATTTATGTTCTAACAAAACGACACATCCAGTCTTATTTTCTAAAAAAAATGACAAACCCCTTCTTTATATTCTAACAAAATCGCACAGCCAATCTTAACTTTTTAACAATCCCATCTACAGTTTTCTAAAAAATGACGTAGCACAGTATTTATCTTCAAAAGCAATGGCACGTCCAATCTTTACTTTCTTTTTTTTTTAAATACTTCACCCTTTCTGTATCTTCTAACAAAATGACATATCCAGTTTTTATCTTCTAATAAAATGACACATCCAATGTTTATCTTCCAGCAAAATGACGCATCCAATCTTTACTTTCTAACGAATTGGAGATACAACTTTTATATTCTAACAGAAAGACACGTTCAGTCGTTATCTTTTAACCAAATGGCACATCAAATATTTATCTTCTAACAATCTAGTTGTTATCGTCTTCTCAAAAATGGCACTGCAATATTTTTCTTCTAACAATCCAGTCACGCTCTCTTCTAAAAAATGACACATTCCGCCACACACAACCACATACCTTATAAAAAAAAACGGCACATCCAATCTTTACTTACTCTTTAAAAAAATGACACACCTAGTTTTCATTTTGTATCCAATCGTCATCTTCTAAAAAGTGACACGTACTGTTTCTATCTTCTTTAAAAAAAAAAAGGCACATTCAGTCGTCACCTTCTAACAATCCAATATTTATCCTACAACAAAATGAGACATCCAATCTTTAGCTTGTAGCAAAACGACACATCCAAACTTTATCTTCTAGTAAACTGACACATCCAGTCTTTGTTTTCTGTCACTGCTTAGTTTACTGTGTAAAGGAAGAACCCATCAGCAAGCACAAGGTCTTAATAGCACAAGGTCATATTTTCTTCAATAGCACAAGGTCATATTTTCTTCAATAGCACAAGGTCATATTTTCCTTAATAGCGCAAGGTCTTAACAAAGGTTTGGTTTGAAACCCTGTTTGCAAGTTCAAAGGATGGCGTCCCGAATTCTTCATTAACACTTAAAGGGACACTAATTCTTCCGGTATATTTGACTGCTTTTCCTCGCTACACTACTGGATGTATTTTTATACGAAATCGTTTACCTTAAATTCGCTGGTCTAAGGGCCATGCTTGCTGACGTAGCTGGTGTCTCTATACAACCTGGAAAGTGGCTGACAATGCTAGAACGTGGTACTAACTATACAAAAAAAAACTTGAGTCATCTACAAAGGTCTAACAGTTTTTCACGTTGGCACGTTTCGTCCGTGAGAAAAAAAAAATGTAAAAACGGATGTCCTCTGGGGAGGTTCAGTAGATTCTGACAGTTTTAACGACGACATGATGGGTGGGTTAATTAATGTTTGCAAGTACAGACATGAAATTGAACCCGAATCCGTAAAATTTTAGTCAGATCTTATAACTTACCTTCTGTTTGTCCTCTTGAGCGTTTGAAAAATTGATCCGTGCGGACTTATTGTGATGGGGAGTATCTTGGCGTCGAAGTTTTTCATGTTTGTTTTCTTCTTCTCCTTCAGAGGCAAATCCAACATGTCTTTGCATTTCCTTTGAACAACCATAAAAATTACCAACAAAAATCAATAGTATAGGCTAATCAGCAAAACAGGCATCACTCATTACCAAATGGCTTATAGCAGGAGTCATTCAAAACGTGACTTTATTTTTCTTTTTTACCTTAAAACCCTGAATTATACTTAGCCTATACCTTTGGTGTTTGAAGTTTTGAAATTTTGAAGACAAGGTGTACGGTAAGTACCCACGCACTGGGCGGCCAGGTCCGTTTTTCATTGATAATTCTTGATCACGTGGTGAAAAATGAACACGGAGCAAGTATATGGTCGCCCTGTGGTCGCCTCAACGCCGCCCGGAATCCCGGCGCCCGGGATTCCTGCGACTGACTGGCCGCGATCCCAGGCGGCGTGCAGGCGACCACAGGGCGACCATACTTGCTCCGTGTTCTTTTTTCATCACGTGATCGAGAATTATCTATGAAACAAGCGACTGTAGTCGCAACCGGTCTTCTGTACACTTCCACCACTTCCCATAAATGTTGAGGCGCACGCCTCTATCACGTACTGCAACAACGATCTCTATTATATGATCTAAAAGCAGTAACCATCACAATTGCCGGTTAAAAATAAGCTAGCTTAGGCCTATTTTACATTTTGGCGTAATTGTCAGCTTTTAGGCCTAATTTTTACCTGTAGTATTAATTTCGTAAGTAGCAGCAATCGGAGAATTGGATTGTACGGCAAGCCTATTCATTTTTAAAACACGATGTGCCTCCGGCCACACATCTAGTGTTACAACGGAATGCGAACGTATAGCCTATATAGATCAGTGGTAGTAGGGAAGTGACGGCGGAGACGCAATAGGCGTTTTAACATGCTGTTGATTCAGCCAGCAGCAACTCATAGCAACTTGACGTTGCCGTAGTAACGTGATTTTAGGCCTAATTTTATTAATTGCAGTTTTGTTATTTCTTAAGTGTCAGATAGGCCTAATGAAGAATTTGCTTCGAGTTCACGCAACAAGCGACCACACTATTTTAAACGAAGTAAAATTCTTTTTATATTTTCGGCTGCGTGTTATACTTATGATTTCAATTCGACGATCAAAATGTTATTATTTCATTTAGTTACGGCGAAGAAGCTTGTTGTGTAACGACGTTTTAATTTGCCGAGTTTTTAACTAACGTTTGACAATTAAACTAACTTTGTCAATAGTGGTCGTCTCTATCTGGTACCATTCCAAAGTTGAAAAAAACGACGGACGGACGGACAAAGTCGTTGCAGTAGTCTTCTCAGCCGGTACGGCTGTACAGAAGACTAAAACGGACGTGGCCGCGCGGCCCGTCGCCGTGTTTTTTGGCCGCGACGACCACTGGCCCTACGACCTGGTCACCCAGTGCGCGGGGGCCGCTAAAGCTGCAAACCTTACCGTCGTACGAAATGCATAGTTGAAAAATCCGCAATTTGCACTGGGTCTGTCACCTTTATCAACGTCGTAAATAATGAGTACATTTTATCTTCGATCATATTATCTGTCTACGACTCACTTCCTTCAACATAACTTCCTTTAGACCATACCATATCAGATCCCTCCTCGCAAAAGGCAGTAAACGATACCCAAGTTCTTAAAAATAAAAATAAAAAATGCTTCGTGCAATGCGTTATTTAATCGACAAAAAAACGCTATCTGCTTATTTCTGAAAGAATATAGGAAATACTGCGCGATGTTTTCACGAGTCTGTCAATTTGGTAAATGAACAACAATCGCTGAAAATGGTACTAACATCAGGTTTTACCTCCAACGACATTTATTTTAAAATTTTTATTTCGGGAAATAGCTTGTGCACTCACGATCACGATACGAATCCACATGTTGTAACAGATACCCCGTGCCAGACGGACATCCACAAAAAATGAAATTAAAAGAATGCGTTAAAAAATTCAACGACCTAATCATGGGTGTAGGAGCGTTTTGTGCCATCACTTTTGATGAGGGACTCATCAAGAAAGGTAACGTGGGGTTGGGCGGACTTTTCAAATGTAAAGGAGGTATTTTTTTTGCCATCCTCCTGAAAGAACCCTTTTATTTTAAGCAAAAAAGGAGGGAGGATAAACCATTATAGAAGAAAGGGGTGAGGATGAAAATTAGCCTGCCTGTCTGCTCACATCAACACACTCTCTTACATTTCCATGGCAATCTGGCACGTTGAAGGGCAATTTCATCCATTTTGACATGCATGCTTTACTTTTGGATCACTTACACAATAACTAAACACAAGAATTGCGGTAAGAATACGTTACCTACGTCCGATGCAACAATTTAATGATTGCATCACCAAAACACGACACGGAGACCGCCATTGTTTTGCTGGAACGCGGCAGAAATTAATGCCGACAGATGTCTCTTTTCGATTTCGACTCGCAGCAGATTCAGATAGCTCTATTGGCTGTGAGAGCTCAAGCGTCCGACGGCCATAGCTGGCCGACAGTTGTATTGGCCAGCTAAGGCCGTCAGACGGTCGAGCTCTCACAGCCAATAGAGCTATCACAGTTGACTGTGAGTCGAAAACGAAAAGTGACATCAGTCGGCATTAATTTCTGCGCGTTCCAGCAAAACAATGGCGGTCTCCATGTCGTGTTTTGGTGATGCAATCATTAAATTGTTGCATCGGACGTACGTAACGTATTCTTACCGCAATTCTTGTGTTTAGTTATTGTGTAAGTGATCCAAAAGTAAAACATGCATGTCAAAATGGATGTATTTGCCCTTTAACGTGCCAGATTGCCATGGAAATGTAAGAGAGTGTGTTGATGTGAGCAGACAGGCAGTCTTATTTTCATCCCCACCCATTTCTTCTATGGTTTATCTTCCCTCCTTTTTTTGCAGTGAATCTTTGATCATTTTTCCTCCACTGAGGGGAGGTGGTGGTCGCTCTATCCGCTCCCGCCTACACTCCCCTCAGTGTCCCTCTTCCCTATTCTTCATTTTGTAAATTTGAATCTGTGGGTGCTAAAGCAATTCTTGGTGTCATTATGGTTTAGGTTATGGTCTTTGAACGTCCAGTTAAAACGCGAGCAAATACGACATTGTTTTGTATTTTTTGTTATGACTAGTGAACCATTGCATACACCTCGTCTCGCAAATATTCCACCTTTATAGCCATCTTGTATTGCTTACATTACGTTTCGTCTAATTTTGTTTCCAGTTGTTAATTTGTGGTTTTGATCAAAGATTGAACGACTAGCCAGAAGCTGGTTCATTGCGAGATCTGCAGAGATGATTTTTTTGCAGAACACGCTGTACGTGCACCGGAGTGTGACGTCATTTCCGTTACCCTCATTCCCCTTTTCCGTTAATCGAGTTTCCGATTCTGCAACTCGAAGTTTCCGTTTCATTTTTTATTTGAAAGACATTTTGAAGTGTTGTTCTTCTTTGGCTTTAATATTGCATTTTCTATGCCTTGTCGTTCGGCACGTAGTTGGGCTCCAGTTAATACATATATATATATATATATATATATATATATATATATACACTATACACTACGTACACTATGTACACTTTGTATATACTATACTTATTAGTTTCATATTCTTAACTTATGGATGTAAATAGCAGTTATTAGAATATTGATTAAGTATAGTACCGTGCAGACCATTGATATAGTAACTTTACTTACGGATCGGATTTGGGTTCCCAGATGCCATTTGGGTTCACAGTATAGTTCATTTGCGTTGCTTGTAACGAATTCCTCCATTAGTTTAATACTGACGATAGCGTTTGCTGTTTCATTCGAAGCATTGTCTGTTAATAATCATTGTTTCCTTCCGTTTACATTGTTGTCATATATAGTAGTCCCCACCACTGATCGTCGAAGTAAGACTTTTATCATACAAAACCCCACAAGGGTTAAAGTACCCACCAAGTTTTTGCCGTAGAAAGTAGTGATATCAGAAACAAAATAGCTGGCTACAAGTTTGTGCCGAGCTCAACAGTGATCACTCAAGTTTGACTGACAATCACCGATGTGTCAGTCAAGTTGAGTGATCAGGGTTGGGTCGGTAAACTTGGTGGCAGCCATTTTGGTCTGACATCGCTACTTTCTATGGCAAAAACCAGACGGATCCCTTATGGGCTTTTTGTATGATATCACCCCTTTTTGTCAGTTATTGATCTGTGAGCTCCTTATGAAAATATAATTGTAAATCGTTTCTTGAAGAGCCTAAATAAAATCGTCACTTTGGTGTAATTCATGGTCGCTGATGAATTATATTTCCAATAACGTGCCTGTTGTATTACTTTTGATTGTAAAACAGAAACAAGTGAGCATGAAATCAACGATACTGAAACACTTTTTCGTATTATCTTTGTACACAGCTCTGAAACAGGACTTTGGGTCGTCTACTTCGTAAATCCCATTAATCTACACACCAAAGCTTTCTGTCGCATTAGTATTTGATATTCAATAATATTCAAGTTTTGTTATCACTGTGTTACTCGGGACTAACGGCGAGATTGCGTTGCGAGAACGTAGCGTAAATGCAGCCTTAAAGATACAGTTTTGTTTTCTTGTTACGTTTTTTTTTAAGTGTATGAATCTGCGTTGAAACATGCGTCGTTGCATGGAGAGATGGTGGATCTGGCTCGACGACTAAATTGACAGTTGTTTATTTTATTCTCCCATGAACGAATTAAAACTATTTACAAACTTCAATCAACACTTTTAAACACGAGTTTTCAAATAAAAGCAGAACGCCTAACAGAAATCAGTACGACATTTGTTGTTGTTGTATTTTAACCAATGGATTTAGCCAACTCACCTGCGGACGATCTATGCAGCATTCTATGACGTATTAAAGTTTGTTTATGTATAAAACTGGCAGGCCGGAAGCGGCTTGAATATGAGAGGTGTTCACTGGAGCAGAATGAAAGGATGATCTTTCTGTTGATGTTTTTCTTGCTGGTGTTGATAGCACATCCGTGCAATCGGAATGTTATCATTTAAATCGGCTGATGCCAAAAGGCACTTTGGTATCAAGTTTTTAACTATTAATCAGTGGTAGGCTATTACTTTTCTTCGTAATCTAGGATGTTAGCTAAATGCAGATGCCAAACTATTTTCGTTTGAATATGATTTTATTGAATGTTAACGAAAAACGTTTGAATTTCCGTCTTGTAATCTAGTCTGTATACTTATAGGCCTAGCAACTGTCTATGCCCGAGCAACAGACTGACAAAAATGACACTGGACTATTTGTTAACCTGTCAGAAATGACGGCAGCTACTCCCACCCAGCTTACAGTAGCGGGAAAGCGCGTTCTCGCAATTCAATCTCCGGTGGCATTTATCCAGCTTGGGCAATCTGTAAGCTGGATGGGGCGAGGGATAAACTTCTAACTGGAAAATCGCATAATTGAAGAACATATAACGGAAAACAGTATAACGGAAAACCGTCTAACAGGAAATTCGTATAATGGAACATCGTCTAACAAGAAATTCATATTATGGAAAATCGTCTAATGTCCCTGCCTCGCTCGCGCTCCCGCGCTCCCTGCGGCTGTACGTATAACATCAGAAACCGCAGTTATATTATTGTCCAGTTAGACGTTTATCCATTATACGCTATTCCGTTTAGATGATTTTCCATTACACGATATTCCGTTTAGATGCTTTTCCAGATTTTTTTTATTTAGGCAGATTTTAGACAATTATCTCATTAGACGATTTTCCTGTTAGACGTTCGTCCGACGCCCAGCTGGATTTAGCTTATATTTAGGATTTAGGCCTTACAGTGTAAAAAAAAAAAAAAGTGATTTGGCGTAGGCAACCTTACCCAGACCCGTTGGAATTATATTTCTTTCAGTGGTTAGGGCAAACCAGCGAGAAGTAAGGGCCTACAGTTCAGTTTGGGGTGAAGCTTCGGAAGCTGACGTTATAGGCCATTTCAAAGGAATATTTTGTGGATCGTAAAAAAATACATACATTATAAGAAGTGGTAGGGGCGAGAGAAACGGAACGTTTTGTAGGGGCCCCCGCGCATTAAGCAACCAAGCCGCGCCGCCAGGTCGCTGCGACCAACGAGAATGCTTGCGGTATATGTAGCATCGCGCACTTGGCCTCCGCGGCCAGTCATTCGCAGAGGCCAATGGGATCCCGGGCGGCGTGCAGGCGACCACAGGGCGACCATACTTAATACGTGTTCATTTTTCACTACGTGATCGAGAATTATCAATGAAAAACAAACGTGGCCGCGCGACAAGTCGCCGTGTTTTTTGACCGCGACGACCACTGGACGCACGACCTGGTTGCCCAGTGCGCAGGGGCCCTAGTGTGTGGGGGAGGGGGCGTATAGTTGTTGGCCACACGTTTGCAGCACTCCTGAAGGACCAGCATGGTGGTAGGCAGACGGAAAGAGCTAATATCCTGCCCGTCCTTGCACGGTGAGACAAAAGACTCTAATCTTATGATTTGAGAAAAATGAAATCGAGATTTTATGAATATGCTGCTTTTTTTCCTTTATAATACGCAAGTGACTGGCAGAAAGAAAAAAAAGCAATATAGCAAACTAATTGTCAGATTGAAACTTAGAGATCACAAAAAACAGGCGAGTGCCTAGTCGCACCGGTCTTCTGTACAGTTCCTCCACTTCCAATGTTGAGGCGCGCACCTCTATCACGCACCAACATCTCTATAATACTAATAGAGAGTATCCGCCCGGGATCCCATTGGCCTCTGCGAATGACTGGCCGCGGAGGCCAAGTGCGCGATGCTACATATACCGCAAGCATTCTCGTTGGTCGCAGCGATCTGGCGGCGCGGCTTGGTTGCTTAATGCGCGGGGGCCCCTACAAAACGTTCCGTTTCTCTCGCCCCTACCACTCTCTATTATACTAATCTAAAAGCAGTTACCATGACAACTGCCGGTTTAAAAAGTGCTAGCTTTCAGGCCTATTTTATATTTTCGGCGTAATTGTCAGCTTTTAGGCCTAATTTTAACCAACAGTTTTAATTTAGTAGTATATTCATTTTTGGAACATGGTACGCCTTCGGGCACACAGTTACAGTGTTACAACGTAACGCGCAACGTAGCCTATATAGATCAGTGGTAGTAGGGAAGTGAGAAGAGAGACGCTGTTGATGAAGCCAACAGCGACTCGTAGCAACTTGACGTTGCCGTGGTAACATGATTTTAGGCCTAATTTTTTTAAATGCAGTTTTAATTTCGTAAGTAACAGATGGGTAAAGGAGAATTTGGTTCGACGGTTAGCCTATACATTCATGCAACAATGCGACGAGACTATTTTAAACGAAGCTAAAACCCATATGTTTTTATTGCGTGTTATCATTAGGATTTCAATTCGACGATCAAACGTTATTATTTAATTTAGTTACATCGAAGAAGTCTATTAGCTATGAGGAAGTAACGATGTTTTAATGTACCATGTTATTTAACTAACTTC
This sequence comes from Lithobius niger, assembly GCA_023313725.1. Classification (NCBI taxonomy): domain Eukaryota; kingdom Metazoa; phylum Arthropoda; class Chilopoda; order Lithobiomorpha; family Lithobiidae; genus Lithobius; species Lithobius niger. The sequence goes on along the minus strand of JAHWFP010014808.1, from coordinate 11,701 downwards.
TCACACTGAATCTAACGTTGTAAACCGTGGTTGTCTCTATCTGGTACCGTTGCGAAGTTGAAAAAAGCGACGGACGGCCGGACAAAGTCGTTGCAATAGTCTACTCAGCCGGTACGGCTGTACAGAAGACTAAAATAGAGGACACGTTTTAGTCGCAATTTAATTTCTCCCTTTCAGATGTCGCTTTGGGGTATTAAAGCTAATCACTCTAAACAACATCATTGCCACTCAAAAACCATCATCTATAGCACATCATTGCGTGATGAAGTAGATAGTTATATTTAATCTATACTCGAATCTATGAATTTTAGGTGAAGCATGATCATTCCTTGTGAACCTATTAGACAATGAAAGTGTCTGAAATTCGCACTTGAGTATTACCGATCACCGCAAAAGCGTACACAAGGAAATGACATGCATTATAATACATAAAATTAGGAGGCTTTTTCCAAACGGGTTCATGCTAATATTCATTAATTAAAAAAAAAATGGAACGTTAAAGTGTAAGGGTATAAAAATCAAAACCTAGAAGAAAACGGATAAGCTTTGAGCGTAAAGGTTGAAAGTGTACATTTTTGTCAGGAAGAGGCTGGTAAGCATTAGACCCTTACTATCCGGTGGTCAGCTATGAATTAGTAAGCCAGTTTTCTATATCTAACTTTGTAAATACATTTCTAGCCTATTCGGACAGAATGTGCGTATGAACTGTTGTAGTAGGATTTTTTTTTGTTCTTTAAAGAGTAACTTTAAAGAATTTAAGAACACAATATTCCTGTGAAGTTTGGCGTTTGACTTTTGGTCTTTTAGAATTTTAACGAATCTTTATACGAATTTCGTAGATTTAAGGTAATTCATGACAGCCAATAATGCATTGCAAATTTATGCGCTGCCTTGTTACCAAACCGAAAAACAAAAACTTTTCAACTTAAAGTAAAGCACGAAACTCACGCCCCACTACCGCTTGACTTGCTTTATGATTTAGTAACCCAGTTTTATAAATCCAACTTTTGTAAATATAATTCTAGCCTATTAGGGTATGTGTACGGTTGAACAAATTTTTTGTGCTTGGAATATTTTTAAAGAACTTTCTTTATAGCATTTGACTTTTGATGCTTTAGAATTTTTACGAATCGTTATATAAATTTCGTAGATATACGGTAGCTGATGACAACCAATAATGCTCTCTACTGAAAATAAGCTGCCATGTTACCAAACCGAAACAAATTTCAACCTAAAGCAAAGCAGGAAACGCACACCCCACTACCATTGGATCATTACATGGGTCTTTGTAGAAGGATCTCTTACAGTTTTTCGTTAAAAAGCGGGTAATAAGGGTTTAATGTTACCTGCCTCTTACTAACACAATTTTACACCTAAACCCTTACTGTCAAAGCTTGTAAGCTTTACTGTCAAAGCTTGTAAGTTTTAATTTGTAGACTCTTAATATTTAACGTTCCGTTTTCGTATATTAAGACGTGTTACTTTGAGAATTGCAGCTAAACTAGAATTGCCTGCAGTTGGCAGTACTGCCTGCAACGAGAAGAACGCACAATTCACCCAATCTAGAGTCGGATTATAACTTCCATTTTTTACTTTTGATTTCACGTGCTTAATGTATTAGCATGATATTGAACATAATTTTAAAATGGCCACCTGAGTTCAAGATGGAGGCCATTACAGATTAATTGTGACACACATTTGATCACGATTGACGATACACATTTATTGTGTCAGTTGGTATCAACTACATCGTCTACGTTCTATATATGATCGAAATCAGTCGACAATATCGTAATATCAAAGTGGCCACCTGAATTCAAGATGGCGGCCATTAGATATTGCTGTTAACAACAGATAGTATCAACAAATAGTATCGATAAAATATATAATTTCAAAATGGCCACCTGATTTCAAACTGGTGTTCATTAGAGATTACTAGTGAGGATGGCACATTCACTGTTCAGTTTGGGCCAACTATAGTGTCTATGATCTAAATTTGAACAAAATCAGATGACAATATGCATAATTTGAAAATGGCCGCCTGATTTCAAGACGGTGACAATTAGAGATTGCTAAATCATGGTACATTCATGGTTTCAGTTAGTATCAACTATTTCGACTCCGTTCTAAATTTGAAGGAAATCGGACGATAATAAGCATAATTTCAAAATAACCACCTGTTTTCAAGATGGTGGCCATTAGAGATTATTAGTGACAATAGCACATTCATAATTGCAACTGGTATCAACTGTACTGTCTCCGTGTTGAATTTGAAGGAAATTGGTTAAAAATAAGTATAATATTTAAACGGTCGCCTGATTTTCAAGGTGGTGGCCATTAGAGATTACTAGTGACAATGGCACCTTCATTGTTTCAACTTGTATCGACTATTACATATCGTGTACGTTCTAAATTTGCAGGAAATTGGGCGATAATAAGCATAATTTAAAAATGGCGGCCTGATTTCAACATGGCCGCCATTACAGATTAACAGCGACGATGGTTCGTTCAGTGTTTCATTGTCTATGTGGAAAATCTGAAAGAAATCGTAATTTTTCCAGTGGCAGATGTAGATTAGAAACAATATTGTACGTCCATCCGGAGATTGTAGGATTCCTATTTACACTGAACAGTGGGAGCAATTACACACGCTATGGTGTAGGAGTCGTATTGGCACTGAAAGTGAGGCACCATTCCTACTCGGAACACCAGGAACTACTCCTACACTACGTTTAGTACCAACATGCAATATTCATTGTCAAGCAGGATTCGTGAGTGTGAACAGCCGTGCTTTCTACGCCGACAGCGATGCTTTCTACACTGTACGTTGGGAGAATTTGCCACATGCACAAAATTAAAAAGTAAGCCACGAATGAACATTAAGCAATGACGCGAACTATTTTTTCTGCACATTAAGCAATGACGCGAACTTTTTTTCTGCAAACACACTTACCCTTTAACTTCAGAACGTGAGCTTTGCTGGTAGACTACAACATAATGCCGGAACAACCAGTAAATGTCAAGTGACTCATAAGGTGGACGGAAGTAAACGAACGTTCTACATAAAGTGCCTATAGAGCAGTGATATTTGCCGCCATATTGGCACCAGTATGGGTTTTGGAGGTCATAACTACAAAGTGCACTACATAAAAATGGAGGGAAAAACAACGGAAGAGCGGATTTCTTAGGCTTAAAATAACGTTGTTTTCTCCAACAACAAAAATCGCGCGTTTTAGGTCTAAGAAATCACTTTTAACAGCATCGGCTTCAGTATGACGCCCTTCTGTTTCTCTCTGCAGTGACCCTTGCAGCTAACCCATTAAGGCTCCAGCAGAGAGTTATCTACAATAATACTACGTTGTGTCACTGCTCTATGGGTTACCGGTATATTTGAAAAACGATTCCTATAACGAAACTACGGCGTAATTGCAGCTTTGTTCCAGAAAAAAAATATGGATTGCTCTTTGCCTGGAATACAGTGAGTGACGGCGCCAGGGGTGGGCCAGGGTGGAACATGATCCCCCCTTTAAATATTTCACGTCCCCCCCCCCAACCCCAACACTCAGGTCACCACCAGAAAATAAAATAATAATAATAATAATAAAAACTTGTAGGCTAAACTTGAAATCAAATGAATAAACAGAGCTTTTATTTTTTATTTAAATATGTATACATATTAGCAACTTTGCAATATATGTGCAGCCTAATTTATTTTGTGTGTGTGTGGAGCTTATTTTAGAAATAAATTGTACTGTATCGAAGCTTAGGTTACGTTCAGGTTAAATTAAACGGAATAAAAATGCCATTGACGAAAAAAGTCCTTAGCAAACTCTGTTTTCGGATGTGCCCTGATGTGCTCGGGGCCCCCCGACGCTCATCAAATAAATGCAGTCCTGACGCCGTTACTGCTGGAATACTACAATCTATTTTTAACATCTTTGGCTCTTAACGGCCGTTCCTGATGGAAATAATACCTAGTCGATAATTTGAATACCTCACGATAAGGTTTAATGATATTAATAATCCCTGTCGCATTTATGACAAGCATTTGGCTTGTATTAGTAACTTTTAGACAGGGAAGTACTCAAAAGAAAGAATTACTCAACGCGAAGAAACACAGAATAGTGACGATTATTTTAAAAACGTAAAAGAAAGTAAAGTTGAAGCGGAGAAACAACCTAGGGAATAAATGAAGGATTTTAATGATTTGCTAGTTTCGTCTGTCAATCAAGAAACGCTCTTCCTCGCAATAAATGATGAATTGTAAGTTATAAATTGTATAAACAGATAAACCACCGTCTAAATTATTTATTTATTGATTTATTGTGTTTGAATAGCGTAAAACCATCTTTACTTTTACTTTTGCTTTTGCATTGAAAACTGACATGCGCTCGTCCTCAAAGTTGAGAAGCGTATATAGCGCATTCAACATATTAATTTGTAATGCTTATTCGGAATGGCACCTTATAAATTAAGTTGCATGGAATCCATCGATTCGTAGCAAATAACAAACGGAAAATTAGAATGTGAACAGTCTGACAGAATTGTTATTTTGACAGACGAATGTCAAACTACAGAACGTTCAATGCCTTCCGAAAATACGGAACTAGAGATTTTATAGTTTTTTTTTTTATTAAGGTTTTAAACTTTTGGTGAAGCATTTACATTTTTATTTATTTTTTGGCCAATAATATGTTTTGGCAATAATTAAAACTGCAGATTTTTCGGCAGGATAGCGTAGCTTATCTTATACTCCAAATCACATATACAAATTCACCCTGGTAGAAAAATATTTTTTTGAACTGGAATTTTCTCAGTAGTAGCTGTACAGCGTAGTTTTTTGGTCGATAAATTTTCTGAAAAACGAGTTGCAGCCCTGAAAAATATATACCGAGTGCTTGCGAGGTGTTATCAACTTTGGAATGTAACGAGTGGCTGAAAAAATGTATCGATACGTAAACTACGCTCAGTGTATTTGAAACGAGAATATACCGATCACTTTAAACATGAACTTTAAAGTAAAAACTACAACGTGCATAACACTGCCTAGTTGAAATTGAGCGGTTTCTCACTTGAATTCATAATCTTTTTGCACAAAAATTTACCGATTTTCGCCAAATGAATCAGTGTATCACTTAACATTGCTACGTTTAGTGTAGAGAATGGCACTCTCTAACTCCGCCTCGATGGGGTAAAGTATTCAAAGGGTTTCAAAGGGTTTAACGAGCGTTAACCACTCCTGGGTTAAAGTATTTTTGTTTTCCCAACAATCCATCACAAACTTGCCGAAAGTAACTCGCCGTAAAAGCAGACGATTGTTCTTCGACAAACATTATTGAGGGCGCTTCACCCTAATTAAGTACGTGCTATAGTTTTAATGAAAATCTTGCTTCTAAGATTTAAAAGGGAATATGATATAATAAGACTTTACAGTCACTCCTCTCCTAACTTACGTGAGGAAAGTTGAAGATCTCCTTAGCTGGCTTCTTCTCTCATAAACCTGCTTATTTTAACCATTTTTCTCTCTAGGCCCTCCGCCGCGCCCCCCTCCCCCGGACGAGCACACACACAAATGGTCTAAATGGTTCAGTATTATTCAGTCCAGTTGTCTCCTTTCCCTCCATATTCATGATACATGACTGTTAGTTTTTTTACGATTTTCCAGTGATGTCCTTCGCGAAGTAAAACTGAGGTACCAATCAGTAGCATAATCTATTCTGTACAAAAGTAAAAATTTCAAAGCATTTGAGTGCAGCAGTAGAGTTTCACTTGGACTGAGCACTGCAGCAACATTGCGGTATCTGGAGCCTAAAATGAAAGTTTTATTCGGGCTCTCTTATTTTGACTTAAAGGTGCCTACTCGCCGAATGACAGGTTGCAGCATGTAATGCCGTCTACCATTATTTAGTTCTATGTAGCACTTGATGTAAACAAGCGAAGGAATGCACAAAGAAATTTCTTTTTACACAACAAGTCAGCCTCATGCTTCCTTAATTATTGAATGCAAAGTTGGTGCGTCGACGCGCACCAGGGAGTAAGCGGTCAAGGTTAACGCTATCACTGTCACTCGATGGCGCCCACCTGGCGCTTCACAATCCGCGTTTCAAAACGGTCGATATATAGAAAAAAGGGCCCGTGATGTCGTTAGGCTTAACTTTACCGCTTGCTTTCTGGTGCACGCGGGCGTACCAACATTACTCTCAATAATTTAGGAGGTTCGTGGCTTGCTTGTTATGTAAAAAGAAATTTATTTGTGTGGTCCTTCGCCTGCAGAAAGTAAGGGCTAGACAGAACTAAACCATGCGCAACGGCTGTTTGCTGTGACGTTACCATGAATTAGCCAATGACGAACGAGAAGAACGGCTGTTTGGCCGTTTGATTGGTCTAGCCCAGTCACCTGATGTGCACGTCACAGCAAACAGCCATGGCGTGTGGTATAGATAGCGGCAAATGGCAATAGATGCTGGAGTTTGTCATTTGGCCGCAATCCCTCTTTAAAGGTCGGTTGCCACCAAATTAGCATTGCAGCATCTAGGCCTATCGAGTTCTCTGTCTGGCAGGAAGCAATGGAATGTACAAAGCATAAATTTTAAACGCTGCAAACAAGCGACGTGACTCCTTAATTATTGAGTAAAAATTTTGCACGACCTCGTGCACCTGGAAACAAGCTATCAGGACTAACGATACTGATGTCACTAGATGGCGCCACGGAAAAATATAAAAATTTCCCCTGGCGCCATCTAGTGACACTAATATCGTTAATATTTACAGCTTGTTTCCAGGTGCAATTGTAACCAGGTGTAATTTGGTGGCAACCGGCCTTTAAGCTAAGTTAAACCTTTACCTTAAACATCAGATGAGTTAGTTTTTGTTTTCTAATACTGTATCACTGATCGTAGTCAATAAAGCCGTAGAGCCTGCTATAACATCGCAAACAAATAAGCTGGTAAACCCATGTTTCAGCAGCAGGCGAAGACATGTGGCAATTCCATGGATTTTTTAAACCGAATAAACGTACCCACGTTTGCTGAATCGTAAGCCACGGAAAACTGGAATTAAAAGCCCTGTCATTTTCAGGGAGCTCGCAGGTAAAGCAAAATAATTAAATTTTTAGTAAAGTATTTGTTATCTGAGATTTACTGTCTGTCATCCTGTGTCCCTGTTGTTGTTTAACATTTGCGAATTTTCTAATAACAAGCACACTAAACGTAACAACGTACGACATGTTGGTGCTGCAGAAGAGAGAGCTTATTTGCGGACATGTCTCAGGCGGCCTTCGCCTCAACCACACATCCATATATGCAATCTGGATACAACATATAACTAATTTGCATAGCGGTGTACCTAATCAGTAACGCACCAATCGTTTGTTCTGTGACGTTCTTTCGTGAAATGTAATTGCCTTTTTGATGGAGAGCCGTTACAATCTTGTCCATTTCGTACAAAGTAAGTAACAAGACTAAAAAGCAAGCTACACCGAGAACGAGACTGAATTGACAGTCATTTTGAGTACCAAGGCAAACCTTTTATCAGGGCAAACCTTTTATTGACATGTAGCATCTTCTGTTGCTACAGAAAAGGAAGCATGAGGAATAAAATGAGACAAAAATTTATTTCTGTTTATTTCTGTACATATACATGTGTAAGTAAGACTAATGTCATGCTTTGTATGTTTTTTTTTAAATCACAGGGTAATTCGAGTAACATCTGGCCAAGCAAAGATTATAACTTAACCCCGTATGGGCACACACCCAAAACTTAGCGCTCCGCCCCATGTTCTGCACGGGCAGCATTGCCAATTCCGGCTTCTTGCAGTGCAGTTTAGGGCACCAGCAGTATTTCCGCATCCGTTGTAATTAGGGCAGAAGGCGTAAATATTTGAACATCCTTCAGGTCCGACAAAATCAACCACTTGTTGGAAAGTCAGGTTGGAGCCGGGGATGTTTGAGTTAAATTTGAAAGGAAACAAGAACCTTTCACCTATAAAGATAAGGTAAAAAGATTTAAATGTTGTTAGCACCACGAATGTCGTGAATGAATTAACAAAAAGTCACTTTTTCCTAAAACAAAATCACCCCAACCAAAAACCAACCATCAGTTTTAGTAAGTAGGATCCACCCAAAACACAAACTGGTAGAAAACCCCCCCAAGTTTCAAAAAACGGTCGGCCTTTGAAGGTTGTGATATCATTCCACCAGGGAAAGGCCGCCAAGGTTAATCCTATTAGCCAAGTTAATCGCACATGCTAATAGTTCGAAAGTTAAATGAAAACTAGAAGATTGCTACTAGCGGTTGCAATCTTCAAGTTTTCATTTAACGTCCAAAGTATTATTCGGTGAGATTAACTTAGCTAATAGCTAACCTTAGCTAACCTTGGCGGCCTTTCATTGGTGGAATGATATCACTACCTTCAAAGGCCGACTGGTTTTGGAAACTTGGTGGGTTTTTCTACCAGTTTTGGTTTTGGGTGGATATCACAACTTTCATAGGGCTGTGAACGTACATAAGGTTACATCGTCTGTTTAAGATGCTTCAATCCCATTCTTGCACACACTGACTAACAATCGCTAATTTCGTTCGCTTCGCTCACTCAATCAGCGCATCCCCTTCAGTTGTTTTGTTTATCCCTGCACCTTCCCCTTAATTTTTCAAGATTTCGTTCACATTTAGTCATGCCGAAACCCCCGAAGATCGCTGTTACTAAAACAGCAGAATGCGAAGCATAACCATCACCTAACGTGCATCTCTTTATTCTTACGCAATCCACGCCAACGTTAATGTTACTTTATTTTGTCCTTAGTTACAGTTCAGTTTTTAGTTCGTCCAGGCTTTTACAATAAATCTAAGGACCAGTCTTGACTGTTCAAGCCATTGTTGCTTAAAACCTTTGATTGCAACTTGGGAAAGAAACGAAATTTAAATTCGCCCGTGGCGAATTTCAAAACCCACCCACGCATTTGTCCTGTCCCCTACAACCCCCAAACGAACAAAAAGACCATCCTCAGATCACTATGCATCCGTGTGTAAAAGTTCAGGTACGTAGGCCTTCTCAATTTTGCGCTAGCGATGAGCAAAAAGTCTATGGGATTTAACATGGGAAAAATCTTATTAGCTAGTCAGCTAGCTAGACAGCTAGCAAAACAGTAACATAAAAACAACGTTATTGACGTATGTTTTTCTCTATGATTGGTGGACACTCATCCTTTAAATTTTAGTTTTTCTTAATCTCTGACCCTTCCCCTTACATTTTCCACAATTTGAAATATTTCTGTCGCATTGGGATTTATCCTCAACATGCCAAAATATGCTTTCAATTGTTTACAGTTAACAGACACATGTCTGCTAGTGAGCCGCAATTCAATTCAATTTTATTTCTAAGAGCTTTGACCCCAGGCCGCACGCTCTATCCCCCCAAAAAACTACAATCTGCCTTATATAAAAAATCCGAGCTAGTTAGCCGCAATGTAATGTAATGTAATGTAATGTAATGTAATGTATTTATTAGGGCCGCAACCCAAAGTTATGCGCCCATCCTACAAGCTACAACATGGTAAACTGTCTACCAAACTACACACCTAGCCGCCTTTTTATCATTAACAATCAATTTTTAACAATCGGATGTCTACAATGGGATGATCTAATGTTACTTGGCGGCGACACACTAGCGTGTGTCTAGATTTGTTATCTGCCTTAAAGTAAAGTACTGATGAGGATTAGTTATCTGTCTTAAAGTACAGTACTGATGAGCATATACCACACAATTTGGCTTTTTGACTGCTTTTTAAAATATTACAATCGTCAAGATAGATTAATAATTGAAATATTGCATTTTCGTTACTCGAGCTCTCGTAGAAGTTAAATCAATTTTCCGCGACAGTAACGGAAGAATGTGAAAACTATGAAACTTACGTAATGGTTTATCTTTCGTATGCCAACCGGGTAAAATGACAATAAACTTTGCCCTTACCGGAAATAAAAGCCACAGAATCGCGGGTTGAAATAAGATTTCTGCGCACTGAGCCTGTGGACCCCGAATAATGTTTGCCTGATTCCAGAAATTCCAGAAATTTGAAAACTTGAAATAAAGTTTTTTTAAATTCCTTATGCTAGTTTTAATTTTGCTATCTTTTTTTTTTTTTTTTTTTTTTTTTTAGAAATTTCATGCCAATATGCCCTTTGGTTTAGGCTGCAGCCAAACTAAGAAAGTGCAACCAACCAACGAACATTTTGCATATCGGTGTCCGTTATAGGCTACGCTACGCTCGCTCGCTCTGCCAGTTAAAATGCGATTATCAAATGTTATTATTTCGATGAGTTACATAGAAAAAGATTGTTAGCTATAAAGAAGCAACGATGATTTATTTTGACGGGTTTTAAAACTTTACTTGATTACCATAGCACAGTGTATGTTTCTACGGAATTCCTTATTCAGGATTCCAAATTTACAATGGCTAGTGTTAGATCTATAAAGTCGAAAAATCGTAATTTCCTGTATTGTAATTGATCAATTTACGGCAAATTCGAGATCAGTAATACTTTTCAGGCCATCTAGCAATGTGGCAAACTTCATAGCAATCTGCCCATTGGTGTAGGCTACACCAAGGCTACAAAAGTGCAACCAACCAACCAACCTTTTGCAATTCGGTGACCGTTATGGACTACGCTACGCTCGCTCGCTCCGGTAGTTAATATTATTACTAGGAAACAGGCTTTGGGCCTGTTGTAGGCGAAGCGGATAGAAATTTATTTTAAATTCGTATTTACTCTCATTTTAATGACTTTGCAATACTTGCTAACGTTCCTTAAAAACCCGGGTGAAATACTCATTCAGCTGCGTTTTGAGTTTTTTTTTTGCTTTTTGGTATGCTTTTTTTGCTTTTTGTGTTGCTGGTCTTTTTCACATATTAGCTTTTTTTTAAATTTTCGATAGGCCTAAGCTACATTTCAAATTAATTTGAAAAGACTTTCGTTTGCTCCCACATTTAGTTTCTGTTTCGTTATTTGCAGTCTCTTTCCGCCAATACGTTTGGGGCTATTTAGCAATGTGGAAAATTTCATAGATATCTGCACTTTGTTTTGGGCTCCACCCAGACTATAAAAGTGCAACCAACCAATCAACCAACGGACCAACCAACCTCGTTACGACCTCTGGTTTATCTGCCTCACAACATGAGAAGGAGTTACTTCGCGCTTATCTGCATGCTGGTTATGTATCTTGGGGTCTTTCAAATGAAAGGCTTGCAATGCGCGAAGTTTTAAAGCTGTATTGTATGTTTGATGAATGGAATTTGGCTCATTTTTGATATCACAGACGTTCGATGGCTGAAACTTGGGGAGTTTTTTGCTTACAATTTATTGTTTTGGGTTTAGAAATCACAACTTTTGCTCGCTGCGCGTAACGTGATTTTTTTTGTTACTTATACGATGTTCAGGATTCCTTACATTTTAGGTTGTAACCTTGCTGATGCTTTACTTATGAACTTTAAAACATTTTTCGGAGTTGAATTTTGTGTAGATATAAGTTGTCTAGTGGTGTGGTGTTATGATTTTGGGGTTTTGGGACTTTGAAAGTCGAATTCTTTCTTTAAAAGCAAATATAAAGGAATAACTAATTTCTAGCAGAAAGGACCCAAGTATTAATTCTACAGAAATTGCACATTTCCGATAAATGATTCTCACGATGGGTTTGGAGGATTTTAAA
>JAHWFP010014807.1:8733-28871 GCA_023313725.1 Lithobius niger | reverse complement strand
CATCCCAACTACCGGAGCTTAGGCAGCTTTTCGTTTACGTCTTTTCTGTTTATACTTAGTTACTCCTAGCAAAACCGACTTGGCAACCCATTTCCCAAAGTAAACCTGGCTCCCCAATGTTAATAATCGAATTTATTGAGATCATTCCTTCAATAGTCGCGATGCTTAACATCGTGGTCAAATAAGAAAACAATCCAAAGTAATTAAAGGCCTTATTCATGTTCCAAACAATGAGTTTAACTCTACCGGCCTCTCTTTGTCACGCAGTCCATAGTTATTCCTTCAAACGGCGCCAAGCGAAAAATCCTTTGCGCTGCCGACTTTTCTATTGTTCTCAAGGCCCTCAGCCAATCAGACCTCCGTAGCTATCCTCGACGTCCGCGCTTTCCCCCCTCTCCAGCATAAAAACCCCAGCCCCACAATGCATAGTCAGCACACGCTCAGCAGATCTCAAAGCCAGAGGTGACTACGCCAGTCGGTATAGGAGATGTCCCGTCCGAATGTTGCCATGCCGGGCAAAGGTAGTTGGTTCGTATAACTAGTATTAACTTAGAAAGTTTAACTTTTGGAAACCCCATTCGAAATTTATAGTTCTAAACTTAATGACTAACCTTAAGCTTTGAGAATTTACGGAGGTGGTACCATGATCGGCATTAATGACCCCCCACCCCCATAACGTCAGGGTTCACGGTCCCTTTCTAAAAACCAGCTTTTTTTTCCGTGTTTTTAGTATGAATTTACTCAAACACTAAATAGATCACTTAAACCAATTAGGTTTGCAGAAGCAGTGACTTCGATGGCTAGTTGCCCAAACTCATGTAAGTGTTTTCGTTGATTGGCAGAGTTTTTGTTAACTTAAAGTGACAAATTCTAAATGGCAGATTTGATTCTAAGTCGCACTTAGGAAACATAGTCTGGTAGTATTTTGTGTAATTCCCGCGGTTTGCACTTAATAACAGGTTCTTGCGAGTTCCTGGCAGAACTTTTTCTTGTCGAAATTGTTATTCTTTGCACATAACATGTAAAGGTTGAAACTGAATTTAATGTAAATTCTTGTCAGATTTAATGTAAATCTCGTGTTGCTTTAATTTAAAGCTTTCTTGTTGATGCTAGTTGAAATGTAAATACTTGCTTTTTATATTTGCCTGTCATTTAATAAACCAAGAATTTGTGAAACGTCAGTTGTTTACTAGTACGATTAATTGCTAGACTTAATTAATTAAGAAAATCACTTATTACTTAAAGTCAGGACTGCAATTAACCACCCACCTGGTGGCAGCGAATACCCCCCTTTAAAGTTGATTAGTTAGCCTACAGTTAGGACCAATGACTCTCTGTTACCCACACTGGGCCAGTAGTACATGTGTGCTGTTTCCTGAAAAGTAAAAACCGCCACCGTAACTAATAATTTAAAGGACAAAACCACATGGATGTCGGCGAGGCTACAAGCACCTAGAGGATCGTAGCTTCGGCCGCTACAAGACTATTTTTACATAAATTACGGAAAGTATATCAAAACTGTCAGGAAACAGATTTTTATTTGAAACTATATAGAAACTCTGAAATATCTGTCAAGAAAGCCAAAAGGAAGTAACCTACATTCCACCAAGCCTTATAGTGATTTATTATCTTGAAATTACAGACAATGCCATAACTCATCCCATCTCTCGCTGACAGATAACTTTTGCTTTTCTTGATTTATGGCACTGCACTAAAAGATTGGAATGCTCTTACACCCACCTTCGAATGCTTATACCGTATATATTAAAGATCATAAATCTATTCTGTGACATACTTCCACTCCCATCATAAATCTGCCAAACCATCCATTAAGACAGAACCTTGGGCTTCAATCAAAAGCCGCACTGTATCAATTAAGATCCTCCTCTCCACCATGAAGGCCACCGGAAATCCATTATAATAAATTACTGAACTAATAAAGGTTAAACTTAGTATATAAGAAAGAGTTGAAGTTTAACTTGGGGCAAGAGGGAGAGGACACCCAAATGAAGGCCACTGAGCATCCTGGACCACCAATCCTCTAGCCTATTGTCATCTACTACCAGAGGTGCAGTTCTGCTAATCCCAGGATAGAGTGAGAGGTTACCCACTTAGCCTGTATTTCATTCGAGCTAAGTACAGTCCTTGCTTACTATGAATCGTAGTTGGAAGGTTGACATAACTGTGTTCAGTTAACAACCACAACAACAGTTAACAACACAGTTATAACTGTGTTCAGTTATCCGTTAAATAGATTCCCTGACTGTTGTGTGCCCACAGGAATAAATATAACATAAATCGCTGGAAATAATATTAAGGAAAATTGGAAATTAGCCAATAGCGAAAATCATACACTGGAAATAACATAGTTCAGTAAGCCACCTTTATGCACTTACGTTTCGTCGGAGTGGCATGACCCGAATTCGAACCGGCTACCCTGTTCGCCCCCAGATCACTTGCATAGCACCTTAATCGCTATGGCCACATCCTCCTCTGGCATAAAGATAACTCACTGAACCCGTTATTAAGGTCACAACCGTGACCAGGGCTCCATTCGACCGAAATTCACTCGGCCATAGACAATAAAGAGGGAAGACAAATCATACACTCAAATCTCTCGTGAATTCTGATTGTTAGGGTTTACAAAGATAACAGAGGTACGTAATAATAAATCCGTATCGGCCGGCGCTAATGCAATCGTTACTAACTACAGCACAATAAAGCAATAATGAGCAAAGTAAGGGAGTCCACACAAGATATCGGTCCGAAAGCTATTTAATTCGATTATTTAGGTTTAGGGTTATCCCACCGTTAATTCAAGTTAAACCTTCAATAACTAAAGTTAAAGCACTCTAAATTAGTTGGGGCTAAGGGGAATAAGGAGGGGGCTCTTACATAAAGATGCGCCCTTTCCAAACACTAACCCGAACTTAGTCTTTGAGGGAGGGAAGCTCCTTTAAAATTCGACTAAGTCCAAGATCGTCGATATTACCTATCTCTGAACAATGCTGTGGGAATTCCGGCTCCAAGGGCTCAGTGGCTGGTACCAATTGATGTCCAAAAAGTCGGGGGAGTGAGAGCGAAAATCTGCAGGACCCTGGGTTTTAAAAGGGGCCTGCATCCTGCTCTTTTGTTTAGCAGACGATGTGCGATTGGATGCTGAGGATGAGGAAGAAGCTGATTGGGTTAGGAGCCGGACCACTGATGTTGACAGAGTATCTGGATGGCTCACATGTGGCAGCAATTAAAAGTGCATGAGGCAGAGGCCAAGTGCACTGAGTGTCGTCTGCTAAGCTAAAGCTAAAGTTGACTTGATAATAATAAAAATGGACGTTGTAACGGTTGTTGTTAAATAAGTTAATGTTATATCGATAGATGGTATCGGTTGTGTACCGTTTGGTACCGATACCAATTATCGACACCGATATTTTATATCGGAAAGTGCTAATTCTTAAAATAATTACATTGTGAGCTTAATAACGGGTTCAGTGAGTTATCTTTATGCCAGTGGAGGATGTGGCCATAGCGATTAAGGCGCTATGCAAGTAATCTGGGGGCGAACTGGGTAGCCGGTTCGAATCCGGGTCATGCCACTCTGACAAAACGTAGGTGCTTAAAGGTGGCTTACTGAACTACGTTATTTCTAGTGTATGATTTTCGCTATTGGCTAATTTCTAATTTTCCTTAATATTATGCCCACAGGAATAGTAAACCTTAGAATAATAACTGGAGAGCCCTTTAGAAGTGTAACCCTTGTATGGGTGCCTGTTGTTTATATTTACCATTACATGTTTGGTTACTATGATGGCTTGCGAACCCTCACCGCGCCAGCGCGGCACAGGCCTCCTCTATAAAAGCAAGAGCGCGAACGCTTTCGTCATTCATTTTCCTCCAGAGGTTGCCTCCCGTCACCTCGTTTCCCGCAACTTCAACTATTCGCACTGATTTTAACTTCGCCCGCTGCAGAAGTGATTAGCAATTGCCGAAGCTCCCGCTTCGAGTGCTGCTCTTTCTCACGGAACTACCACGGCGCCGCTGCATTCTTGCGACCTGCATGGACCCCGACGCTACCACTCGACCTGTCTTCCAATTCGTCCCGGAAAGGCCAGGCCGTCACCCACAGTGAAGCGGACCAGCTTACCACAAAGCGCTTCGCAAGCATTCAGATGGGATCCTGATGCCGCCTCCGCCGTGCACCTCCTCCGTTCGACGGGTGCACACCCAACAGGGTTACCTCGACACGACAGCCGAAAACGACCCTTACTGCATTCGCCCCAGCCTGCCTAGAAGCCATGAACTCCGGCTAAATGCCCCCCGTTGCATCTACGTGAAAACGGAAATGAATCATCATCGCTGCCGCTTCCTGCACTATCAACCCATTTGTCCCAAAGCGTAATCACTTCACGGACGAAAACACCGACGAATTGAAACTGTTACATTGAAGACATCGTGGCTCCTTCCCCGTGGAAAAACCGGGGCTGACCCACTGTCCGAATTCCCGGCTTCGGATTGTTCCTGCTGACGTCAGACCTCAACGGCGGCTATCCCCAACCCTCCCGGTTGGTTTACGTTACGGTTGATTCCGACACAACGAATGAGACTGTAGCACTCAAAGAAGGCACCATGGCTCCATCCCCGTTGATTCCCGGGGGCTGACCCACCGTCCGAATGCTCGACTTCGGATTGTTCCTGCAGGCGTTCACGACAGCCGTTCGTCAACCCCCTGCTTCGTTGCATTTTCGGTTGATTCCGATGACGAAGGAGACCGAAGCATTAAAGAAGACATCGTTGCTCTTTCCCCGTTCACTCACGGGGTAGATCCACTAACGTCGGCCTTCCAGTCATCCCACCACGGTAGCTGCCGGCCAACCGAATTCCTCCATTTCGTTATCGTTCGGTTGATTCCGATAACAATAGAAACAACGTCGATTCACGGGGATGATAAAAAAAACAACTTCGATCGAATAGTTCCCAGCCACTTCATGAACGACCATTCCCCCCCCCCCCCCCACACACAAACACTTACACACACACATCCGTCCGAATGCTTTTCTGCTGATATAAGCCTCATCAAAGTCATTGTGATCCGACTCGTCGATGCCAGCCGTTGTCTGCACAGCTTCCGCCCGAAAAAATTCACAACCGTGGCTACCGGTTGATTCCGACAACAAATAAGGTCATAATAAACTAGCCTCCTACACAGTTCTTCCACTACGACGCTCGGCCACCATCATTCGTAAATCATCGCTGGCCCTGGGCTCGAAGCAAGCAAAGCTACAGAACCCTAACCGTCATTACCTGTTTAACATTGGGCTTCCCAATGGAGTTTCACACGCCAATAAAAATTCATCACCGCACAACTGCATTTTTCATTGCACACACCATCCAAATGCTCGGCTGTGCACAGATGACTCACCGAAGCCATCATGGTTCTGCTCGCCGATGCCTGACGTCGCCATCTGCTGCTGAACTGCATGGCCTCGACCGAATGCAACCACAACTGTAGCCATTCGGCTGTTTTTTGACAACAACAGATTGGCTTACCGCACGGTGCCCTGGCAAACCCTTTTCAACTCGCTGACATTCTGCCGCATTCGTCCGAAACCTCGGCTTCGGATGCAAGACTCGCCGAAACACCTGTAAATTTTAACATTATTGTCTCAATGAAGCGCCTTGTCCCCAAAAAACTTTCTTTCCAGGCTGGGTTGCTGTCCCCGCTAGCTGCGGCTGTAACCACATATAATGAGTCCTCGTGAATATTTCAGCACTCGTATCCGGCCTGTCAACTTGCATCCTGATTAGCTATTCCCACTTCCGCCTGACTCTGCAGCTTTCTAATGATGCATCACAACTGCTGCCGTCTGTTTGTCGCCGCGTGGCCGGCTTTGGCCTCGTCTGCCGTTTCGCACCGCTAATGCGCTCCTGCTGCCGCATCAATGGTGTGACTTGCCGTTTGAATGCCGGATCCATTGAATGCCCTGCTCCCTAAGAACTGCACTACTTCCCCGCCATGACACAGGTCTCTCGGCAAACACCATGGCAAAACCCTATTCAAGTCAAGCTCATTCGGCATCCTTTGCCGCCCCAACCTGTTTCACTTGTGGCAACTTGGATCCCACAACTTGCCGAAAGCCCCTCAACTCGCATTGTCTTGTACATTCTTGTACAATTCATTTCCACGCTCTGAGTAAAGCTCACCCAAACAAGATTCGTCTCATCTCTTACCTAGTCTCAAGTCATGAGTTATCTCGTCTCTTTGGCTCGTTTCATTCGTGATAAATTTCATTCCACGCCTTGAGTGAAGATCACCCAGACAAATTCTTCTCGTCTTTTCAGCTCCTCTCATGCATACCATTCGGCAACGTTTCAAGTAAATTCTTCAAGACAAGACTTGCCTCATCCATCCGCACGTCTCCTTCGTGATAAATTTCTTCCCCACGTCTTGAGTAAGCTCATCCAAAGAAGATTCGTCTTGTCTCTTCAGCTCATTTCGTACGTGCCATTCGCCCACGTTTTGAGTGAATCCCTTCAAGCCAAAAGTTGTTTCGTCTCTTCAGCTCGTCTCATTCGTGGTAAATTTCATTTCTATGCCTTGAGTGAAGCTCACCCTGACGAAATTCGTCTTATCTCCTCAGCTCGTCTCATATACACCATCTGGCCACGTTTCGAGTAAAATTCTTCAAGACAAGACTTACCTCATCTATCTGCATGTCTCATTCATGGTAAATTTCTTTTCCACTTTTTCAGTTAAGCTCATCCAAAAAAGATTCGCCTCGTCTCTTCAGCTCGTCTCGTTTGTGACATTCACCCACGTTTTGAGTGAATCCGTTCAAGACAAGAGTTGTCTCGTCTCATTCGTGGTAAATTTCATTTCCCACGTTTTGAGTAAAGCTCTTCCAGACAAGCTCCACCTCATCTCTCCAGCTAGTCTCACATGTGGCAATCAGCCACATGTTGAGTAAAACCCTTCAAGACGTGTTGTCCTGTCCCCTCGACTTGTCTCACTCGTGGTAAAATTTCATCCCCACGTTTTGTATGAAGCTTCCATAAAAGTTCCGCCCGTCATATACATGCCATTTGGACGTGTATTGAGCAATACTCTTCAAGACAAGAGTTGTCTTGCCTCTTCTGATCGTTTCTATGGTGGTAAATTTCATTTCCATGTTTTTAGGAAAACTCATCCAAACAAGACTCATTGCAGATCTTCTGCTCGTCTCGTACGTAGCATTAGCCCACGCTTTGAGTGAAGCCCCTTAAGACAAAACTTTTTGTCTCTCTGCTCGTCTCATTCGAGGTAAATTTCATTTCCACGTTTGAGTGGAGCTCTTCCAGGCAAGATCTGTCTCGTCTCTACAACTCATCTCGTACGAAGCTTTCAGCCCACGTTGCTAGTGAAGCCTTCAAGACTCGGTCGTCTCGCCTTAGGCATGACTGAAACGATTCCACGGTTGGAAGAATATCTCCAAGACACGATTTGTCTCGCTTCTTCAGCAAGCCTCACTCGTGGCAAAACGGATTCCACGTTTCAAGTGATACCCTTCAAGACAAATTTGCTCCCGTTTCCTCTGTGCGCCTTATTCGTACCAAATCGGCACTACATAAGAGTGAACCTTTTCAATATCTCTTCAGCTGGTCTCACCCGTGGCAAAATGGAAGCCATGTCTCAAGTGAAGCTCTTCCAGACACAGATCGTCTCATTTCCTTAACCCGCCTCACTCGTGCCAAATTGGCCACCAGTCCAAGTGAAACTCTTCAAGACTACAAAAGTCTCGCTCCCTCCACTCGTCTCATCCGTGACATTTTCAATCAAACGCTTTGAGTGAAGTTCCTAAAGAAAAAATCTCTAAACCACCTAACACATCACCATTCCCACTTTCTCAACAAACTTGAGAATAAACCAGAATGCCCTCTCGGCCCTGGTCGGGCACCGTGCCTTACCAGACACGAACTAAACACAATGAAAGTTAAAAGAATGAAATGAACTCCTGTTTCATAACCAAAGCCTCTCAACCTTCAAGTCTCACAATCTATAGGATAAGTCAAGACAAGAAAATGGACTGCACCGGCTGCGACCATTCGTCGCAGCCTGAATTGCAGTCATCTCCACCCTTAGGCATTCAGAACGAAGCTGAAGAAGGCCATTTCACCACATGAAACAGAACCAAGCCTTCCATTAAGACGGAACCAAGACCTCAGGATGTCAACAACGACCCTTTTCAGGGCCCCCAAGAACCCACGAAGAAAACCTTTTCTGATCCATCACGCCGTTCTGAATAAAGTGCGAAATTTCCAAATTTTTTTTGGGGCGAGCCTGCTTGCAACCCAGAGCGCCCGTCAAGGTGGTGCCCGTCACCTAGTCTTTGATGAGGTCTCCTGTTAATGCCAAAATTAACAGGTTATGGAGGTTTTTTTTACACCCGGCAATAAGAAAGCCCATTTTGCCGGCATATAAATGGTTCCTTTCTCCTAGGAGAACATACATAACCTTAACCCGCCCTACCTCCAATCTCGAGTCACCGCCTGACAGATTGAGAGGAAAATAAATGACGACAGCGTTCGCGCTCTCGCTTTTATACAGGAGGCCTGCACCGTGCAGGCGCAGTTGGGTTCGCAAGCAGGTGGCTACATACAGCTGAAAAACGTCCAGGGAAACATCCATTGAGGATCAATGAATGCCAAAATTAACAGGTTATGTATATTTTCCTAGGCAAAAGAAACCATTTTTAGCAGGCCTTCATGGGGGGGGGGGGCAAAATGGGCTTTTTCCCTTCGACTTTTTTCGAGCCTAACCCACTTTAAAAAAAATCAATTTAAAATTAAATAAAAAATTTAGAATAAGTTTCCAAAAAATACTTTAAATTTTAAACCAGTCTACTTGAAGAATTACTACCTGTGCCCAGCATGGCAACATTCGGACAGGACATCTCCACTCCCAACCGGCGTAGTGACTGTTTGGCTTTGGGTTCGTGAGTTTTGCTGTGGGTTGGAGTGTGCAGGTTGGTTTTATACCAGCAGAGAGGATTCTCAGCTCCCCTATTTCGGCAAGCGCGGGCGCGTAGGAGAACTAGGCTGCCCTGATTGGCTTAGAAGCTTGGTGCAAGGGAATACTGCATTCTGATAGGCTTAGTCATTCAATATGTAGGAGCAGTTTAAAAGAGACAAGACAGGCAAAAGAAGTACAAAACAATTGACTTGTAGTTAATTAAGTGAGTTGCCTTGTTTAAGTTAAACTGAATATTATTTTTAGCTGATATATACAAATTGCGAGTTTAATAGTAGGATACGTTCGTGATAAAGCCACTTGGTAGTCTTGGATAGTCACATTTCGGTTTGTGGAAATGGAGTTTGATAAATAAAAATTTGTCCGGTAAATAACGGTAAAATAATTGGTTAGAGGTAGAATTCCTGGGAAGAAGTTAAAATGCTTATGTGCATAAAAACCTAAATTTGGGGGGGGGGGGGGGGAAAAATTTTTTTTTTCGTCTATACGAAAATTATACTACCTGTAAATTTAATTGCATTCAGTTCCTGAGTGCTCTTTAAGACTTGAGGTTTTTCCGCTCTCTAGATATGGCCAGTACGCAACCCTACTGCGCATGCGTCACCATGCGCAGCCCTCCTATAAAAGCAGATCGCTCACCTGCGGCGGCCATCTCTATTCCTCTCGATATGTCAACCATGATGGTTAACATATCGAGACATATCGAGACATGGTTGACATATCAAGAGAGGAGGTAGGGTGGGTATTTACAGGTAGTATAAATTTTCGTATAGACGATAGAAACCAATTTTAGGCCCCCCCCCCCAAATTTAGGTTTCTAGTCTCGGTAGAAAATTTCTACTACCTGTAAATTTAATTGCATTTACAGTTAGACCTCGTCAGTATAGGTGGCGGGCACCATCATCGCGAGTTACCCCGGGTTGTAGACTGGCTCCCCCAAAAAGTTTTAATCAAACTTCGCACTTTATTGAAAATAAACAGAAACAGGTAATTGGATCTCTTTCGTAGGATGTAGTGGCCCTGAAAAGGGTCGTTTGTGAAAGGTGGGGTGTTGCTTCCGTCTTCGGGAGGTCTTGATCCGAAGGAGGTCTTGATCCGAAGGAGGTCTTGCTTCCGTCTTTTGGAGATCTTCGTTTCCGTTTAAAGTGCGTAAGGGGGTTGGACGACACATCTGGTTGTTACAATGGAACCCAGACGATGTAGTCCTTCTTCCTGTCTTGTCATGTCTCTGCAGTAGTGACTTGTGAAGACAGTTTGGTTTCTCCATGATGCGGCTTGGAGGATGTCGGCGATGGAGATTTGGTTGTGGAATGCCCATGAGGTTGAAAGTGCCCGGAGTTCGTGTGCGGTTGATTTGATGTTGTTGTCTGTGCAGCTGATGTTTGCATCGTCGTATGCCCTGTTGAGAACGGTTTTGGTCCAGTTGGCGATCATAGGAGCAGAAGTCACATTTGTTCCTTTGGAGAAGAGAAGGAAGAGTTGAGTGCGCCCTCTTCGGCATTCGGGGTCACTTGTACGTTTAATGTAGTACCGTAAAGCACGGACGGGACATAGAGTACGTTCGGGTTCTTCATCATAGATGTTAGTGAGGGCCGGGATGATGATAGGTTTGGACGGTTCACATGGTTTTTGGGTTTTGGCTCGAAATCTGGACGTGGCCTTAGATGAATGAATTTGCAATTGTCAAAAAAGAAGCAATGAGCAGGGTCGTTCGACAGGCCTGTATTTCGCTGCTGCGGAGACTTGCTGCCAAGGAGGTGAGAAAAACTGACTTTCATGTGACAGGTTTGGATGGGTTCGTATGGGTCTTTGGTCATAGAGTCCAGGACTAGAGATAGGTCCCATTTCGGGAAATTATGATGTATTGTTGGTCTTTCAATTTCGAAGGATTTTAAGAGAGATGAAATGCGGTAATCTTCGAGGAGGTGTTTGTTTCCGGCGGCCTTGAAGACGGTGTTTAAGGCGGAACGGTAGACCAAAATGGTTGAGCCTTTTAATTTGTCCTTGAAGAGATCAGTGAAGAAAACTAGGTCTTGAATAGGGGATTGATTGAATGAGCCTTTTTTCGCTTACACCAATGAAACCATCGTTGCCAGTGGCTGTTGTACAACTTGTTAGTGGAGTCCCGTAGAGCCTTGCTGGCGATGCAAGTGGCTTGTTCTTCAAAAATTCCAGCCTCTTTGAGGAGTTGGATGATAGTAGCCACCCGAGCAGATGTAAGATGTTGGCGTTCGGGTGGAACATGGTTCCCTTCTGCTGAGATAGGAGATCCGGAGGGTTTGGTAGTTCTCGCTGTGTGCCTACGAGTAAGCGAGGGAACCAGGGGGCTGCTGGCCAGTTTGGTGCGATGAGAAGAAACAGACCCTGGATTTGTTCGATGTTCGTTAGAACGGTTGGGAGAAGCTTGAATGGAGGAAACAGGTAGGCGTAGAGGTTGTCCCACTGGAAGGTCAGATCATCTACTACACAAGCCAGATCGTCTGGAATTGGGCTGACGAACTGGTGAAGTTTGGCATTGTGCCTCGTGGCGAAGAGGTCGATCATGGGTTTCCCCCATATGGTGAAGAGAGATTCGCAAATTGATGTCTTGAGGGCCCATTCTCCTGAAGGTGGCCTGTTGCGGGAGAGGGTGTCCACTATTACGTTTCTGTTGCCTGGAATGTGAAGAGGTTGGAGTGTCGTGTTGGTCTCCTGACAGAGTTTGAAGATGTCCGAGGTGATGTGATGTAGGGGGCATGAGCGTGTTCCTCCTTCTTTCCGGATGTATGCTACAGCCGTGGTGTTGTCGGCTTGGACTTGTACAATTTTGTTTGTGATGAGGTGACGAAAGTGGTGTAGAGCGTTGAGAATCGCTTTCATTTCGAGGATGTTGATGTGCTCTGGTTTGCTGGGGGACCAAGTTTCCGAAGCCTCGTGGTCTTGAATATGGGCTCCCCATCCTGTTAATGACGCATTCATAAGTAGGATGAGGTCCGGGGGTGGTTCGTGCAGAGGGACTGACTTGGCTAGGGTGGATTTGTCCATCCACCAGTGCAGACATTCCCATGGGAAATTTGAGTACGAGAGTTTGGTGATGTTGGTTGTCGGATGGTAAGAGCCCCAAGTGGCTATGCGAAAGTGGTGAAAGGGGCGGGTCATCCATCTTCCGTAGGGTAGAAGGTTGGCCATGGAGTCGAGCTTCCCTATGAGTGAATTCAGGGAGGGGAGTGAGTGGTGCTGCGTATTGATGAAGGATTGGCTGTGAGCGAGGAGGTTGGATTTCTGTTCGGTTGAGGGTATTACTGTCCCCGATTCGAGGTTGAATTCTACCCCGAGGAAGGTGAACATCCGGGAGGGGATGAGTCTCGATTTCTTCCAGTTGACGCTGAATCCAAGCCCGTGGAGAAGATCTAGGGCGAACTTCATGTTGTAAGTGAGTTGCTGATGGTTCGGATTGTTGAGTAGCCAATCGTCGAGGAAAGCATTTGGGGTGACTTCATGGCGGTGAAGGTGGCTTAGTACAGGTTTTAGTATCAGGGTTAAGATCCTGGCTGCAGCATTTAGCCCGAAGGGTAGGGTTTGGAATTCGTATACTTCGTTGAGGTACATGAAGCGAAAGTAATGGAGGAAAGCCGGGTGCAATGGAACGTGGTCCAATCTTTGGATTTTAGTGAATGGCGGATGGAATCCAGAGTCTCCATTTTGAAGTGGTCGTTGAACATTAGCTGGTTCATCGGTTTGAGGTTGAAGATCATCCTTTCGCCGCCGGATTTCTTCGGTCTGAGAAAGATGGAGCTGTAAAATCCTGGCTTTGTTTAATCCGGGCAGCGGCGGATTGTATTTTTTTCTGAGAAGTTCGGTTACTTCGAACGTGAGGGCTTGTGAGGGTTGGGTTGCGAACTTCCACGGGGGTTTTGCCTGGAGAGTTGGTTTTGTTGAGAAGGAGGGTTGAAAGCCATGGGAGATTATGGAGAGGATTGCGTTGTCGGATGTGATTTGTTTCCAAGCTGGCCGGTGTGATTTTAGTCGTCCGCCGACCGGTCTGGTGTGGATGTAGTCATTGGCGGTGACGGGATGCCCCTGCTGGAGAATGCAGAGTATTTGCTGCGGTTGTCTGGAGTGGAACTGCGGCAGTTTCTGTTGTTGTTGTCACGGTTGCGTCCTCGAAAGGGCTGATCGTTCTTTCTTAAGGATTGAGATTTCTTGTTTTGAGTAAGGTCAGTCGGTGTGTTAGGCTGGGTGTTATGCGACTGTGGTTGAGGTGTTCCGGTGTGGTACGGTTTCTGAAATTGATGGTCTGGGTTTCGTTTGGGGTTCGTCTTAGGTTTTCTGGAGATATCAAGATGAGGAGCCAATGTAGGGCTTTGGCCTCTGAACAGGGTGTCAGACTCATGAAGAGGTAAATTGCACAGGATGTGCTTGGTCGAGGCGTTTAGGTTTGAGGTGGTGCCAAGGGCGATGTCATGAAACAAGAGGCTTGAGTTGAAGAGTGCTTTGGTGAGCCAATTGAAGCTGTGAAATGTGGCGGAAGACATCTTTTTGAAGAGTTCAGAGATGAGAAAGTGCAAATGCTTGATGTTCCTTTTGCTTGATTCAAGGGCAAGTCTTTCGCAAAGAGCGTTGGTGGCAGTTCATTATGTTGCTGCCAGAATGTGGATGACGACAGATCCATGGGAAGGTTCGTTTAGTCCTTGGCAGGTGAAGAAGATGAGGAACTAGACGAAAGTCGGCGTTGCCCGCATGGAATCGGTGAGGCTGTGGATTGCTGAATTGTTGCCGAAGTCGATGGACGGACCGGTGAGGGGAGAATAATGATGCTCGGGTTTTCCGGCAGTGGACTTGTTGGTGATGTGGCGGCCATGTTGGGTGAAAGACTTTCAACGAAAGTGATGAAACGTGCAGGGCTTTCGACGAGTCTTCTTTCGATCTTTCGTTCTTTCGATCTTTCGGTCTTTTGTTCATGCGATGAGGGTCAGGGTGAGGATCGAAGGACAGTATCAGCAGTGGAAGTCAACGATGTCTTCAGGGCACTTTCGGCGAAGGATCTTCGGCACTTTCAGGTGGGCGAGTAGATCTAGAGGCGAAAGCTTGCAGGAGAGTCTTCAAAAGCGACCGTTTACGACGAGAGCTTGAAGAAAAGAGATGGCCGCCGCTGACGAGCTATCTGCTTTTATGGGAGGGCTGCGCATGGTGACGCATGCGCAGTAGGGTTGCGTACTGGCCGTATCGAGAGAGAGAAAAAACCTCAAGTCTTAAAGAGCACTCAGGAACTGAATGTAATTAAATTTACAGGTAGTAGAAATTTTCTACCGACGACTAGAAATAAAAGATTAAATAATCCAGCCTAGAACGCTATAACGCATCGTAAAATCCGGCAACCGGCATTTACAGTGGTAAATTGAAGGCATCAAGGGAACATTTTACACTTTACCACCAGTGGCAAGCCAGTTACAACGTATATAGATCAGTGGTCGCACCGAACTAGCGCACGTGCGCAAATTTTAAATGGCAAATAGATTCCTTTTTCGTTACTGTGATGTGAACTTGAAGAGTGTAGTGATGTTTTTCTGAAGAATGTGATCATCTATCACCGAAAATTTAAAAGAACTTGCTGAGCACTGTGGGTTCGAAGTGGGGTGGTAAAGTGTAAAATTGTCCCTTGATGTCTATAACGCACGTAAGTTTAAAGTAGTTATTTGCAGCAGCAGATAATTGTAGTCGAAGGTTTCATGAACAACTGAAATCGTCCAACAGTTGGAAATCAAAATATCAACCGTATATGGAAAGCCTGGGCATTAGCAGCACCTTTTTACCCGTAAGACACAACTAGGCTGGGTTGCTTTATGCAGAATAAAATCATGAATAATTACAGTATTTACAAGTAAAAATGGGTGACCGGAAATTGCCTCCGTTTACGGCCGTTTTTAGTGTAAACACTTTTAAATATTAAAAGAAAGATTGAGGACGGCTCTTACAATTCTGTTTGCGCAGAATTAAAGATAAAATTCAGGGCTTTGTTGGCATTAAAGTTCCAGTCGATTTGATCCATTTTTGGCGGAAATATGTTGAAAAGTGTCAGTTTTAATGGATTAGGCGTATGTCGGCCGGCGCTGTTTTGTGATTGCAGGTGAAAGTTCTGGAGTGCAGAAAAAGTTCGAAAACCCTCAGGATTTTTATTTTTGTAGTAGAGGTCCCCTCTCCAATCTGTTGTGAAGCCAGGGTTCCTTTACAGGGCCGAAGGAATGGTAAGGCGAGCCAGGTTCCTGCCTATGGTGCCACATTTTTTGAGGGCACCACACTGAATCCCTGCCAAACGTGTAACCAACCATGGTGGAAGTTGGTGGTAGAGTGCAAATACAATTTAATTTCACAACGCCGTTAGAAGAAACATGATTGAACTTGTTGTGAACTTCAAAAGTGTTGTGAAGTCTGCTATTTAATTGGCAAAGTTTAGTTGTAAATTAAGGGATACATATTGTAGTGATTTTCTATTGCTACTTCTATCTATGTTGCACATTGTTGTAATCGCCTTGCGTGATGTGATGTGCATGTTGATTATTAATCATAGCTTGTAATATTGTTGCGCTCTTGAGCACTTGAAATCTAATGCCCTATTAAATAAAACAATCACTCTTTTGGGGAATGCAAACCCAGTAACAACATCAGCCTTTCCTCTTAATTATTTCGCAACGATGACATTATGATTTAGGCCTTAAGTCAGAATAGGCCTATAGTGGCCATGTTGTATTTGCCTTGCTAAGGGTTACGAGTATCGTTACCCTTTGTTGTTGTGCTGCAGCTCCATCAGGTTCGTAGAGGTGTAAGTTAGCTAGTCAACTAACCAAAAATTGCTAGGTAGTTACAGGGACGTTTGGTGGTTGTGCCAAATAAGATCGGGCCAGTCAGATAGCCACATCAAAGCCGGCCTGAGACAGGGACTACCGTACCACCTAAGTTTACGTAGGTCGAAACCCTTTAGCTAACTTTCACTCTCTAGGAAACCCCTTGGGTTTGCGTTGAGGATTCTACCCCTTAACATGCAACAGAACTTGGTTCAGAACTTGCTCGCAAATTTCCGGATGTTTTGTTAGCCGATTACTCGTTTTTTCTTTAGTGTTCAGATAACCAAAAAACTGAATAAAAATTTTTTTTTCATACGGAGTCACTTCACTGCACTTGCGTCTTGCTTCTTAGGGGAGGCTTGCACCCGACAATAAGGAAATTGAAAAAAAAAATTAAACAATTTGTTTGATTTGGGTTGAATTAGTTATTTTGAAGTATTTATTTTCAATTTGATTTAGCATAAGAGCTTGTTATGAATTTTTTTTTATTTTCTTGAAATAAGTGGGAGGATGCCGCTCGATTGGTTCGTCTTGGTCACCAAGGGGGTTAGCTACGACCTTGACTTATAATACAGTCCTGCACTGAAGACGGCTACAGACATAAGTTGTACGTATTCTTCTGAAATTTACAATAATGCACAATTCTTTTCCGAAGTTATTTACGATAGTTCATTGATGTTACACATATCTGCAGTCACAATTAGCAAAGGTTTCGAACAAAAATCCATCTCAGGGGCTGCACTTGTAATGGTACTACGGGCCAAAATGGAACTAGCTCCCAATAGCTCAAGAACTCTGGGTTTATTCACGATTAAACAAATCACTGAAATCATTTTTGGTGTCACTGAACACGAGGCAACACACTTGGTGCAACTTGCCTCTACCTGCCCACGCCAGATTGCATGGTGCCAACAGTCGAGCTAGCTCACAAGTACTGCAAAACGGAGGTGTGCGCAAAGGCAGTAACAAACGGGGCGGGGAGGTTAGTCACATCCCATGTCATCAACACTAGTTATTGTTTGGCCCGGTTACTTTTCCTGTTGTTTTTTAATTAAGCATAGCTGGACGTTTGATGCAGGAAATTTAGGGCTCAATTTAAAGTCACAACAATCGACATACTCTTTTTGTTTCAGTTGTGTAAATTTTACCTTAAGATTCCTGGGGTCAGCTATGTAACTGCTCTAAATTTGTGTAAAAAGTTTACATCTCCGCAAGAAGTTGTGAACAGGTGAGTAAGTAGAAAATATTGTTCATGACTAATGTAGGCAGTAGGTTCCTTAGCTCCTTCCATTCTTGGGTGGAGAAGGGTGTCCTTCTCCACCCAATATTTAGTTACATACCATTACCAATATGTTTTTATTTTGCAAATTCATTCAGCTGGGCTGCGATTAGCAGGGTATGGGGGACGGGACAAACGTGGGGGCTATAGGCCTGGAGGGGCCTCCAAACACAGTCTAGGGCCATCCGAACAGTACGGTAATCAAAATAATAAACACAGACATACGAAATGAAGGTTGGCTGAAGAATAAACAAATTTTGTTGAAGGTGGCCCCGTTCTTGTGTTGTCCCTGGGCCCCCACAAATGCAGTTGAAGCCCTAACTGTCAGTAACCAACCAGCAAGAAAAAATGTTGTGATGTTTACAGCATAGGTATAATATGAACTTCATCTCCTCCTTCGTATAGGAACTCTGTTACCGTACTGCCTGGGAAGTTTTAGCCTGGGATTCGTGTCAACAATTGTTAGCAAAGTCTGTTTGCAATAAATCTTTAAAAATATCTGTATCATCTTTACTATTAAAGCATTCCAAAGGTTTTTGAAGTATGTTACACACCTTAACAAAAACCAGAAGAAATCCTTATTATCCTCCACTTGGGGACATTTACAATTCAAGAAATGTTAGGTAGATTTTAAATATTCAGTTTAAAAATTCATGGAGCTTTTGAATTAGCATAAATAAACGTTAGGTAGAAGCTTCAATGAGAAATTATCACTGAATTATCACTGAAAACTGCTTTCTTGGATCTGCTTTAGAATATCATTGTAATTTAACCCTTTACTTCACGGACGTTTACAAGAACTTTCATCCCCATTCCCCCGTGAAGTGAAAATTGCTGGTTTCTCCACAATTGCGCATCAGAGTTGAAAATTATGCTGTAACTTTTCAACTGTTCACAAATTTTTTTTTTAATTCTAAAATATCCAGGCAGCTTCAATACCATTACTTAAAAAGGTAACTAAACTGATGAATAATTATGTTTCAGAGATTTGAAGTGCGAGATACACGAGACGAGTAAAAATGTGTATGTTTGTGAATCGTGGAGAAGCGTAGAAAAGCGTATATGTAAAGGAAAGGGTTAAGCAGAGTTTTTAGAAAGGGAACCGTACAACCCTCAAAATTATGCTGGAAAGAGGTATGCTGAAAACTAGCGTATTTTTGACTGTTTCTACGAACAGGCTTCCTCATCCTAGTCTATCAACGCAACAAGCATAATAAAAATAACCAGTCATTAAAAAATTTCTAAATTTTCATTAAATATTTTCTAATCGTAATACAGCATTCCTACACTATGGTACCTTTGCCCGTACTAACGACGTAGAACTTACTGTAGTTGACATTGCATTGCTTAGCTAGTAAGTCCTAATATACTGGTTGTCTTCCGCTTTCATGGTTGCAAGAGTTGGCAACTAGACTAAAATCTTATACGCCAACACCAGCACTATGCTATTGTGAAGGTTAGTTTGAGAACTGACGTCCTTTGATGTTAGCGCTTCTACTGCAGAAATCTTTTAACTTGTTTAGGTAATTAAATTGACAGATTTTTGTTTTGCGTTTTAGTTTGCAACCAGTTATCTGGCATAGTTTTGTAAGTATCTTTAGATATCCAAAATCGAGAATGTTACAGAATTCTCATGTTGTATTGTTTTAAAGTGGTTTGATTATTACCATAATAACACGGAGTACAATTTACGATTTCTCCGTTTCTGTGTGTCCGATTAACATTTTCCAAACGTCAAAATAAAGATAAAAGAAGAATGTGAATCACGTTTCCAGAGGTTAATATTATCTTACTGACTCGTATCAAGCGTGATGATAGAGAAAGTGTACCACAAACACCGTTAATTACTACATTTTCGAGTTTGTACGTAAAACCATTAGGAAATATGTAATATTTCATAGGAATCAAACATTCAAACATTTCCATTCAACTTGTGTTGTTAGATCCCGAGTATTCATGTTGACCTTTTTTTTTTATCAGTTCGACAAAGATATTGCAAACAAGAGGATGTATGAACAGTTCAAAAGCTGAAGCCATTACTTCATTTTTACGCAAGAATATTAGAAAGTAAACGAATTAGGTAGACAAAGGTAAATAAATTATTGTCTATGACGATAACTTCTGCTCAATAAAGTACAGTTCAACTATCAAGTAGAGAAAACAGATTTTGTTCATTCTGTAAAATATCGGACAGAACGCATACGGACTTGGTTGATGATAATACATCTGTATTTATTTGCCATTTTTTGAATAGCTATTTGTAATAAAATTGTGTATATTTGTAGCTTTTTGTACTACTCTGTTGTTAAAAATTATCATTGCCACCAAAAGCTATAATTACTACTTTCATCAGTTTATGGCAAAAACCATCAACATAACACAACAGCCAAACAAACATAACAGCGAATTTTGCTTTTACACGAGCCTGTGCTACAAAAATTCAGTGATAATTTCCCTCGTGTCTAACCTTCATTTGACGTGGCTAGAAATGTACACATTGATAAAATCCAACTGCAAATGAATATTTTGAAATATGCTTTTGTTATTAATGTCTTGGCAGGAAAGAATAAATTATTTAAGAGTAGTGAGTTTCAGTAACTTGGCTGTACTGCTCTGTTGCTAAAACGCTACCAGAATGGTTGCCACCTACCTGTCCAAAATGGTTAAACGGTGTATGTCCTCAAGGCCAATTTTGAATTCATTATTTTTAAATAATAGCTAATTGCAATGGTACAGTTGTAATTGTGCATAATTGCAACTGTTATTTACTTTAGTTTGGTATTTGCTTTTATTTACAGTAGCTAAGCCATAGTAATTTATTATAACACAAATTGGTAACAAGAATCAGGAAGGGATGGTTATTGTCCACGAACACCTGTATTCAAAAGATTTTAAGGTTACAAAAATATTTTGAAATACAACGAAAGCCTAGATAAGAATATGATAATATTTAATCATTTAATACTCAAATAATTCACGTAGACAATTTCACGCTCAAATTCAAATACATCAAATCCTGAATGTGCGAATCTGCGAA